>VZTT01037320.1:0-75522 GCA_013400855.1 Buphagus erythrorhynchus | reverse complement strand
TTTTTTTTTTTTTTTTTTTTCTGATAAAATTCTTGATCTTTCTGGGAATAAGATGATTCAGAAATAAACTGACTTTTTAATTTCTATGGCTGAACAACTACCACCACAACCTAGAACGCAGTAAATAAATACCACTTGCAAACTTCAGCTTTCTCTGCCTTCACAACACCCATCAAAACTAATACTGTAAAAAAAATTAAAAAATGATGTGACAAACCCAACCAACCTTTCTCTCCAACTTACAAAAATGCTGGAAACTATTTCTGGAAATGTCCTAATATTTCTACTGAACGACTGAGGCTTCTGAAAATGTTTAGTGGTCCTACACAGACCTGCAGGAGGACCAGTCTCATCTCTGCCAGCCCAACACACCCACTGGGCAGCTCAGGTCCAAGAATTTAGGCAGAATCCTGTCCTACTCATGGCTCAGAAGTTTTGGGAATATGATGAAAAGCAGAGATTGCCCCAGATGTCTGAACTGCTGAAACTGGAAGGCACAAGGGGCCAGTAGCTGCATTTTCCCTCCCCAGTGTCAGCACAGAGCTCGACTCGTGTGCTGAACCATCTGCAGGCCAACAAACCCTCCAGGCAGAGCAGTAGGAATGCAAGAAATACCTTGGCTCCTTATCTGTTTTTTAATTAAGAAGTTTTGCATGTAAACAGAAAACCTTCTCTTCTTCCAAATCCACACTGACATCCACTACTTATCATTCTGAGGTGACTGCTAGGGGAAACATGATTAAAAAATACCATATTCCATGGGAGTGATCTCAGAACTGCCTGTCTGCTCCCCTTGCACACCAGCTCAGCTGTGAGAGCTTTAAGCTGAAAACAAAATGGCCATTTGAAGAGATAAAAGTCAATTATGAGGGCTGTACTTTTATTTTTTATTTATTGACTGATGGGTTGAAAAAGAAACATCGACTGGCTGGTATCTTTTAGAGGTTAAACGAATGGGATGAATGGTACCAAAGGAAGTCCTACCAAATTCCATCCCCACTTCTTTTATGAGCTACACAGATATTAGGGCTGGGCTGGATGGGGACTTTTGAGAATGAGGTGATCTTGGAAATCGCTGTGCAGATGTGAAGGGCACAGCTGGCACCCCAGGAGGACACAGCCCTGGCTCCTGTGTCCTGTCACCAACACAGGGAGCAGCACTTCAACACTCTGCAGCCACACATCTGCAGTTTTCTCCTGAGCAGACCTCAGTCAGGACTGTCAGCTACCACTGTCAGTGATGTCTAGCTCAGTGTAAACACTTTGTGATGAAATTACACCCTCAGGTTTATTCTAAATACTAAAATACATCTTGGCACAGAACAAGTATGCACTCATTTGTACTGCAGTGCTGTGACCACAAGTTTTAATTTTTACTGTTTAATTATTCATCCTGGATCAGGTCTCAGTTTAAGCTAATATGAAAAGGTGAGGGAGAATGGGCACTTGTTTATCTCAGTCTTTTCCAATTAATTCAAGTTGTTCAGTAATCACATTACTTTTCTACAATGTGATAAGGAAGAAAAAAACGACCAGCAGCCATCCAAAGAACAAAAAAAAGTTCCCTTTATATAAAAAGAGGGATATTCCACAAAATTTACTTGCATGAATAGACTCCAATAAACCAATTAAAATACTCATTTATAGGGATGGCTCATATTATTGACTCAGCCTACAAGGGAGATTTTTCTTCTTTTTTGCCTTTAATGTCTACAATATTACCAGTGAACTGATCTCGTAACAGACTATATGATGGACTGGCACAGGTTTCCTGAAACTGTCCTGGAAATACAAAATTGTCCTAAATTTTCCTCTTGTTCCATGTGGGCAGTGGCAAAAAATGGTACATCAAGCAGCAATTTCATGTCTGTGAACTGGTGCTATACCTGAATTAATCAAAACCAAAGCTTCCAATCCCCCAAAGTCTGATAAAATTAACTATCTACTACCTTTTTTCAACAGAAAACTTGGGAAAAGCTGGAGTAAGAAACAAAAAAAATTATTTAGTCCATTAATTCATACAGTTTTAATGCCATTTCTGACCTTTAAAGCAAAAAGCATGTAGAGCTCACCCAGATTACTGAGCAAATAGAAAAAGTAACAAGAAAAGCCAGCAAAGAAAAGAAACTACCCACAAGGAATCCTCTGCAGCTCCAATATGACAAAATTTCTACTTCATAAAAAAATAAAATGCCATCAAAACTTTACCAACCACTCTCAATCCATCTCACAATCAGGTCATTACACAGAAGAGGGGACAGACACTGGGCTCCACTGGACCCCAACCAGCCACACCAATCCTGACCTCTATCTGTTACCTTAATGTTTTCCTGAATGCCTATAAAAAAATCCAACAAAAATGAGCAAATCTTTCTGCTGGAGCTGCAGTGCCCCAGGAGCCTCCAGCAGTGCCCAGGGATGGAGGCTGGGATGGGGACAGAGCTGAAATGCTCCCTCTGTGTGCACATGGCCAGGACACCTGCCTGGCACCCACCTGGCTGGGAAACCACTCCTTTCCTCCAGCATGGGGGACTGAAGCTGTGACATGGAAATACAGGGGAGCAGTGCAGCCATCTGGGCAAGATCCACCCCAGCAGCAGCTTCAGGATGAAAAGCAGAGGCTGTGTTGTTTAAAACACTGTCCTGTGCTCAGGCAGCCATTTGGGTATCAGTGCCACACACGCCCCTGTGGAGAGGAGATGATGTTCACTCTCTACCCTGTTATTTCTGGATGTTTAAGGAGCAAAGCACCAATATCCTGCTCAGCTGGTTCAGAGGTATCAGTTTGGGATGGCTCTGCTGCTCAGTCCCCACCTCGTCCTCTCCTGGCACTGCTCCTTTTTGGCACTGACTGATGACTTGCACCAAGCCCCTGTTACCAGGAACCAAAGGGGTTTTTGTTCATGAGCTGCCTGTTACCATGCAAACTTTATGAGCTTTTGGGGCACAAGGCTTATCCTCTGGAACAGGCCTTCCCATCTAAAACACCTCCTCCTTTCTCCTGTGATTTACTGTTCATTTATCTTTACTGAAAAGCTGGTGTACAGGCCAGAGACATCTGAGGCTCTTGTTCCTGGAAAAGCCAGCAATGGAAACCCAAAAAATGAAAAGCCAACACTCTCACCACACCAGCATATCAGCTGGTTTAAGACCATAGTTAATGGCCTGTCAATCATACATAATTTCACATGAAATTTCATTTACATTTAAGTCACAGTGACTGAGCAGTGGTGTACATATGAATCATCCAGTTTCCAGTGCCTACCAGTTACCAATTAAGCCTCTGTTCACCCTATGGGGGTGTTTTCCAAATCCAGATTGACTTCCACCAGGCAGACTGGCTCTCCAGACAGTATTTCCACAAAAACGAATTCACACCTGAAACTCAGCACAGACAGCCATTCCTTCAGTGACAGTTTAGTTCCTTTCCAAAAGTCACCCCTCTGTTTCTGGGCACAGGAAAAACACTCTGGTTTTGATTTGAAAGGAAGATTCAAAATGAACCCAGCACCTCAGACAAGGCAGGAAATCAACTAAAGGATTAATGAATTTTATTCACCTACTACTCAGCACCCCACAGAAAGTGCTTGTGCCCTCCCAGCCTCTCATCCCAATGCTTGGTTGTGACTGTCCTGAAAATCTTGGTTCCATTGGGCATTACCTGCTGTTTGGATTACAAGTCAATATTTGAAGGGGAGACTGAAGGATGAAGGTCCCAGGCTGGCCTAAATCATACTTGTTATGGACTCACATCACTTGGCAAGTAAAGCATCCCTTCATCTTTTGAAACTCTGTCTGGTCACAGAACCAGAGAACAGAACAGAGCCAAGCCAGCTCTGGCTGATTCAGGGCCACTCTAAACCATGAGCATCCAGAGGACTCACAGACAACTACACTGCAGCCTCTTAAGCAGGGTTTATCTCCATTAGTTTGGAGTTCAGGCCATTTTTCTGTCACTGTTCATCTGGCAAATGAGGGCCAAAGGATGAACAAGTCTACAAAGAATACTCTAGGGTAAGCAAAGAGGTAACTCTATTGTTACATCCTCCTTGCTCCAAGCCTTTACACTGAAGCTGCACAGTATTTAGTGATTTATTCTGCTTAGTTCTAGCTAGATTACTAAAACATTCTCTTCTGTCTTAGCAGCAAGGCAGGGTGTGGGTACACAAGGTCAAATCATGCCTGTTGATGCCACCTTTTAATTTAGCTGGTTTGAACTGAAAGGTTTGCTCTAGAGATGAATTACTCCTTAAGAGGTTTATTTAAAACAATGAATTTTAAAAAATTTTGAAAAGCTTAAGGCCTCCTAATACATCTGACTACTTTGCTGTGCTTCTGCCCTGGAAAAAAAATAATTATTGAAGCAACAAAACTCTGTTTCTTCTAGTAATGAATAGTAAAAGCTTGTCTGGGGGAAAAACCAGTGATTAGATTGTGAATGTGTGTTACTTGCAAATGTAAAGTCGTTTTGCTTGAGACAATATTAAGATGCTAAGATGCAATGTTTGATCATTAATTTTGGCTAACACTACACATTAGTGTTGCTGCAGTCTTAGATTTTTTTCTTCTCCCCTGGTTTTAGACAGCCTTAATCATGCTTACAGCCGATCCTAATTGCTGAATCCTATCACTCTCCACCTTCTCCAAAATGCTCGGGGCAAAAGAAATAGTGAAGATTAATGACAGACGTGTAATTAGAAGCAAATGTAAAGATCTTGTGTTAATCATTCAGAAATAATTTGATAAATATGAAATCCTGAAGAGCTCTCAGAGCAAAGGATGATGGAAGGAGTGCTGTGGCACAAAGCTGGGTGCATTTGCATGTGCCACACTCGGTGCCACTGCAAGGAGGGAGCTCGTGCCTGGGTGTGGGAATGCCAGGGAGGCTTTGGGAACATAATGGGATTCAGCATGGAAGACCATCTGTTTTAATTGAGCAAGCTCATTCGTGCAATGCTTTGCTCCACTAATCTTGTTTAGATTAATGTTAATGTTCTATTAAAAGGTAGTTTGTCATCCCACAACACTGAGTTAGGGCCATCCCACCCATAGCAATGTTCTCAGCTCTCGTGGAGGCACAGAGCTCGCTCATTACCAGGCTATTGATCATTTGCAGCACAACTCTGAGGCTGGGAACCTTGCTTAGAAATAACCAGAGGTCTTTTGTCCACTGAGGGCACAGGCACAGATAAACAGCTTTTCTTTAATTAATTAAAAATACCAAAGACCACAGCCCACAAAATAATTCTCCATTATGCTTTGGTCTTAACTACAGGAATGATACTTCAGCTAAAAACACCTTTCAGGCTGTAACAGAGAAGTGTCAAACTGGGATGGGTTTCTCTCAGTTTCTTTTCTTCCTGTGACAAATCTTCTCACCATAACCCTTGGTCTGTCCTTGGTGTTTGCTTTTAATGAGAAAGCAGGAAGCTGAGTGCTAGCTGGAAACACACCTATCATTAAAAATGCAGACATGAGGTGAGACAAAAATGTGTAGCAAAGCACCTTTTGTATCTGGATCTAAAAATCCCAAGCTATAAGAAGCATTATTATATACTATGTTTTGTTGGTTGTTTATTTCAAATATGGCAGAATCTGAAAATGAGCTCTTGTATCCTCCATGGCTGGAGAATAATGCACCTAAATATTTTGGTTACTATTTTTAGAGGTTTTATTTTTTAAAACAGAAGCACGTGCCAGCCAAGAAATGAATCATTTCATCCTTGTTTTGGGGTTGGGTGCTGGAGTAGCAAAATGTATTGCAATCTACTGTATTTAAAATTTTTATTTTGTACAGCTCCTACTTCTCTGGTGTCTGTGACTGCAGCTGCTCAATAGCACTGCAACACAAATCAAGAAATAAAAGAAGCAACAATTGCAGCCCCTACCCCTCTTTTCCCAAATTTCCAGTATGGCTTGAAAGAGTCCACTTAAAATTTTTATTTCCTAAGGGAACATTTTATAATTACATTTTGGACTTAAGAACAAGGAAGATGAAGGATACCAAGAGAAGATGAAATATATTTGAAGAAATTTTTCACATGCCATTCTAAGAACAATAATCTCACAAAGCAATAATTCAAGGGAGATTTCCTCCCCGAACACCCAAACATGTCAGTCGTTAATTACAACTCAGAAAAGCTTTTCTGTGATACAAAAGCATTACCATTCCTTCTCTGAAAAACTGGGAACCTGAGAAGGGGAAAAGTTTAATGGTTCATCCAAGAAAAAACAGGTGACAAACTGCAAAGCACTGCAAGCAGCATCAGATGCTTCTTCTCACACTGGCTGTAGGGGTGCCAGCAGCTCCCTATTTTAGCCTTAGGTTTTAAGTTTCTCAGTAAAACTAAACCTGAAATTAGCCCAAGCACTGAATTTTGAAAATCCCAAGTCCATGAATTATGTCAGACACAAAGGCAGTGTCTCATTAAAAGAGCCACACTCCAAGATGGAGCCCGCTCTGACCGGTGCACTCCAGTGAGAGCAGGACTGGCTGAGGACACGTGCACGAGCCACAGTTTTTCATGGGAATGCTGGAAGAGGCTTCAATGAAGCCCTTAATTTGCAGAGTGGAATTGTTAATGTTTCCCTTGGAAAGACAAGACGCATTTCTGCCTCTAACGAGCGCTATCCATCCCCAGCTAACGAGGCTCAACCTGGGAGCGAGCGCTGACAGCTTCGCATGGGAGGCACACCAGCCAGAGGTGGCTCTGGGAGAGCTGGCACTGCTCAGGGTTAGGAATCACTGATCTCCTGAGCACTTGTCAAGTGACAAAATAAAATCAAAATACCCAGACATCTCTGCCCCCATCTGTTTTCAGTGGTTTTTGTACTTTCCAAACAACTTCCCGTGCTGAGCTCCGTCTCCCGAGCCTGGCTGTGCCCCATGGAACCATCCCTTTTGCAGAACAACTCTGGACCAGGGCTGCAAGGGGTTTGCCTCACCAGTGCCTTGTTTTTAGGGCATTTGCCACATTTTGGGGGCAGCTGCCCTGGTGTGGAATGGAGAGCAGCTGGGATCTGTATTGCACAAGACCCTGCATGCAGTTATGGGGCTGCCTCCAAGCACTGACCCCAAGGGAAGGGAACTGGGAGAGGCAGCCAGGCACTGTAAGGAGGCTGAGGCAGAGAGAAATTGCATGGGAAGTGTGAAAGTGCAACAGTCAGAGCCACAGACAGCAGACAGCTCCATACTCTACTGCACTCCACCATCAGCTGTACCCAACACTGATGTGCTCCACCAGTTTCACCTCCCTGGGCAGTGCAGGGTGGGTGTGAGCCTGCCTGTCCTGCTGGGCTCTGTGGGAGAGCAGAAATCACACAATCCATGTAAAACCCACCTCTACACCTGCCCTGAGATATCCTGGCCACCTCCCACATTTCTGTGTACAGAGGGGAAGGAAAGATGCTCCACCAGCATCCTTTGGGGTCACTCCTCTCTGATGACAATGCTGGATGAGGTGCCTGTGGCTGGAGCAGGAGAGTGCCTGCACTGACATAAAATGCACAAATCTAAAAACCTCCTTTGGTCAATAATGCAAAGCAGAACATGACTGGCATTTTCTCCCTAAGAAATGCATTCAGGAACCTGTGCCTAAGCTGCATGGGCTGTCAGCCAAGGCTCTGTATCTACACATGACAAATTATGAATTCATCCATTGTTTGAAAGTTTTGAATTCACTGTTGGTGGTAAACTTTTTACTAGAACACACAGATGGTCCTGCCTGATCTTGTTAATGAAAAACTCTCACACAGCTACAAAAACAGACGTGATCATCTGTTTTTCAACATTCTGAAAAAAATCTACAGAGGTGTAAGGTGCTGTACAAATGAGAATAATTAGCTTGTGCCATCTGTGGACATTAAAAAAACCCAGTGTGTCTGTATTCCTGTGTTTTATAATGATAAGCATTATGTCTTTAGCAAAGTACATACTTAATAACTTCTCAATTTATTGTGACCTTCTGCTCCAATTTACTTAAGGAACTATAATACTAGCTGTGCCTCACACCTTTTTCACCTTATAATTAGCAAGTAATAAAAAATGCTATTAAAAAGTAATAAGTCTGAAGCTCTCTGACAACTCACTGATTAATTCTTAAGATTTTGAAGCACGTTGGAACATACTTAGCTAAAACATCAATTTTACCCAGTTTTCGGCCCTGCTAACAAGTGTTGGTGCATGATGGAGTCTCACAGCTCACTCACAATTGATGGCAGCAGGAATTGTACCCCTCAGTGTCACATCTGACAGGGTCACACTTCCCAGGTCTTTCTAATCCAAATTTAGTGGAGAGCTGAGCTTTGTCCTTGCACAAGCAGTGCTGCACGCCCAGGCTCTCTGGCAGCAGCCTGGGAATGGATGCCCTCAGCATCCAACGAGGAACAGCCAATACAGATGAGTGCCTTAGAGGGAAAACAGGAAAAATCATCAGCATCTAGGGCTGGATTTCACCTGATTTTGTATAACATCCCCTGGAGGCATTTAAACATGCTGAGGGCGCAGAAGTTCCATCCCTCAGCCTCCATAAAAATGGGAAGTGACTCGTCAGGCTGGTCTTGCAGGCTGTCCTTGCTTGTTTTCACAGCACTCCCACGGCACAGGGAGAGATCTGTCATTATTGCTGCAAAAGGGTCATTTGCACACAGAATGAAAAGCAGGTTAAACAGCACTGCACAAGCCTGGGTAAGAAAGAGGAATCCCAGCCAGGAGGGCTGAGAGTGGAGCCCACGTTATACAGATATTTGCTGGACACCAAAGAGAAGCTGCTCCCCCAAGCTATTCCTGTGTCTCTCACTGGTGTGAAATATCCTCCATGTGCCATCCACCTCCTCTCTCTGAGGCTGTGCTCTTCTCTCAATGGTTTCACTTCACATTATGTGAAAGCAAAAAATGTCCAGTGGGCAACTGCTGATTGCATGGAGTGCTGAGAGCTGGAATGCTGCTGCTCCAGTGCTGCCACTGCCATTTCCAGTGCCCTTCCACTCATGGGCTGCTCTTGTATTACTCCCACAGATAAAAAGGCAGCCTGCTTTCAGCCTCCCAGCTGCTGGGGAAACCTGGGGCTTTTCTCTACAGAATTTTGTGCACAGAGCTCCAAAACAGACCTGAGCAGCAGGTCAACAAATGCTGTGTTTTGTTTATTATTTAATGGTTTATCATGACTTTGTTAGATGCTGGTAGCAGACCCCAAGGTACAATGCAAGATCCAGGCTGTGCCCTGAACAGCCTGACACCCAAAGAAGATTAAAATACAAAACACACCCTGTGCTCACCTTGTAATCCTAGCATGGAAACCTGTAGCTGCAAACACACAGATGCAGAGTCCTTACTCTCTTATCTGCCATGTGTTTTAATACCTGCAAAACCCCTCTCTCTACTCATGTGTGACTCAAAACCAGGACAGGTGAGGGAGAGAAGAGATAGCAGCACTTGAAATCATTTTTTAATCAAGTAGTCTCCACTCCCAACAAAATCTTGTGGTGTAACTAATTTAAAAAAAACCCACCCTGTACTTCCTAGTTGCTTTTTTTTTCTGATTTGTACTTTCTGATTTGAGTTACTGCTACACTGACTCACCTACTGTCTTTAAAACTTTCATAAATTTACCTAGTACAGATGGTTACAATTAAGTGTGACTAGACCATCTTATAACACCAAGCCTTTCTCATTCATTTTGTAACTTTCCTAGAAGCATGGGTGAGTAAGTCAGTCTTTGCTCTCAGTCCAAGGACCTGGTATTGTTTCAGCTTTTAAACCTTGTTTCCTTCAACTGACCAATTTCCATTTCTGAAATACCTCCAATTTTCCCTCCTGTAATGCCATTTATTTATACAGCAATTATCTGCTGAAGATTTGAGAGCACCTGCCTTTACTTTTGCTGTTGTACTCATTTAAGCTGCAGCATCTCCTAGGCAATTTAGTTCAAAATGTTTTTTCCAGACTTCTACTGGGTAGAAAGCAGCAAGGCTAGACTCAGATGACTTGGAAGCGCCTGCATGCAATGCTATCTCCTAAGTGCACTCTGAAGTCAAATCAATTCACAAAGTCATGTTCACAAAATGGGAAATGATAAGAAAAGAATGAGTTCTGTTCTACAAATTACCAGCAATTCAGTGCAGTGCTTTAATGTCATTCCTGTTCTTCATGGATGTCACTGAATGCACCAGGCAAGTAAAATACCCATATGAAATTAAGACACTAAAAGTAAATGTTTGCTCCCATGCTGTAAAGAACCTCATAAACGTCAGAGGTTTTTATTTCATGCACACCACAGCTTGTAGAGACACAGGAAACATTTGGTTCTAATGGGAAACTGATGTTCCTTTCAGCACCGTGGTGCCCATTAGTACCTGTCTGAGCAATGCTGTGCTGCCAGGCTGAGCAGCCCCACACAGCAGCTGAGCAGGACAGCACACACACAGCCTTCAGCTCTGTGCTGCTCCAAGTGCCAAGGGGAGAGCAATTCACACACTCCTCAAAACCACGGTGTAAAGTCTTGTGTCCTGTGATGCTGTTACTCCATCAGTCAGAGAAGCTCCTCACTCACTCACTCTATTCCCACATACAGCCCTGAGTCCCCCAATTCTTTCCCTCGCCTCCACATCCTTCATTTCACTCCTGTCTACTCGACAGAAGTGACTTGGAATGCACACACAGCTGGGAGGTGAGGAGAGACAGGAAACACATTTGGGGTGCAGTGGGCAACTGCAAGTAGAAGAGAGAGGGGTGCTGAGGCCAGTGATTCATTGTTCCTTCACTGCTCCACTCATTCCTAAAATTTTGGGGTGTACCATTTGCATTAAGATGAGCTTGGCAGAGTACAACTACCCTGCACTGTGATTTAAGCTGGACACTGCCAGCATAACAAGGATATATCACATTTTCCAGTATCTCCTGGTACCAAGCAATGCTGTAAAAGTCCAGTGCAAACACACTGGCTGGACTGCCACGAGAGACCAGCATCCCAGCAGTTCCTGCTGAAACATGGGTTAAAAAACCCTAAAGGCATGGTATCAGAGATGCTCCATTCCCATTACAACACACACAGACAGATGGTCATCCCCCAGTGACTCAAACTTGCAGTAAAACCTGGTAACTTCATCAGGTGATTTGAAGGCAGCTCCATCCTTAAAAATTTGGTTTCAGCTATGAGAAGGCTACAACTAAGCAGCAGACCCCAGATGCCTTTGGAAATGGAGGTTGATCCCTTCTCACAATCCAGGTATTATCCTGGGGAGGAAAGGAGGGGGGAAGTGTTCAGGCAGGAGCTCAGCTTGCTCAGAGGCAGACTCCCCTTTGGAAGAGGGAGACACATGCTCAAGTGGGCTGCTTTTCAGTCTTGGAAATGCTAACAAGATTTTGTGTTTGATTTTTGCCTTTACACCAGTCAAATCAAAATTAAGGGATTTCCATGTGTGATTCTGAACACACACTTTTGCATTAGGGATTTGTGTTTTGTAAATTATACCCTTTAGCCATATCACTAGTCATTAACCTAATTTAAATTTCAATAAGGAGATTCTCCATTTTTGTCATTAAAATTAACTAGCTCCTCGCTGTGCAGATACAATCAGGAGGGTGAGGTGAGAGGGTATCACCGAGCAAGTCTGATTAAACCCACTTTTTATTCTGTAGCTCCCTGCACTCCCCTGCAGCGATACAAAAGCACCTCCCAAGCAACTTCCCGTGGCTGATGGAGAAGGTGTCAGAGCATCCCTCTGCAGTCTCAAAGGCCACTCAGTGCCTGCTGCTCCTGCTAAGTGCAGTCTGTCATGTGCTGCTACAGACACTCACAAGTGCCTTTCTACACCGTGTTCAAATGCAGGAGGTCATTCTGGGAGTCACCAGTGCCAGCAGCAAAGGCAGTCCCTGGGAGCAGCCCTGGTGGCTCTCTGTGCCAGCCTGTCAGGGGTCTGTGCTCTGAAGTTCTGTGATGCTCAAATTTGGCACCAGAGCAGGCAGTGACCTCCCCTGAGCACTCACTGTTCCCTGACAGGCAGGCATGCAGCTGGAGTCAGGTAAAGGAGTGGGGAAAGACTTTATCTGCCAGGAGCCAACGGGACAGGTCTTTGGGAAAGATCAGTAAAGGGATGCTGCCAGATCCAAAAAACGTGGAACAAGAAAATGCACATGTGTGGGAGGCAGAGCTGTGTCGCTACAGGACACGAGAAATAGAGACGTGTGCACACTGCAACTTAAAAGGTGAAAAAGAGCAAAGTTTAATTTCTGACTCCATATATATAACTTTCCAAAGGTGACAGTGGATTGGAGGGTGACAGTGCCACCTCTCCAACGACACTGGACAAGCTAACAGTCCATCAACTTTCTCCACCTACATGAAAGAATGGAAAACAATGAGTTGTTTACAGAAAAGTGTGTGAGAAAGTTGAAAGCAAGAATGCAAACATCAGAAGGCACTGACATCTTAAAAAATCAGGGCGACAGAGCTGGGATTGGAGGGGAGTCCTTGGGGCTCCAGGATGCCCAGCTGAGGCACAGATCTCTCCAGTGGCACCAGGACATGGAATGTGCTGCAGCTTGGGAAGAACTGAGCAGAACAAACCAGGACAGAGAGAGGTCCAGCTCCCCCACCAACCTCTGTCCTGCATTTCCAGACCAGCAGGAGCCAGAGGAATTTCCAGGCTTTCTTTGCTGTGGAGCATATTTTATTCTTCTGCAATTCCTCCTTCCAGAAGTAGCTCTAGAGTCAGCAACACCAGCCAGCAGTGAGTAACAAAGTGAGTGCTGAGAGAAAATACAAACGTAATACTTCTCTCAAAAAAGAATCCTCCTCTGTACTAAAGGACATGCCAAGTACTGAAGTGACTCAGATTTTATGGGTCCTGATGATGTAGTAGAAAATTAACAAAATTGTGTATTTCACAGAAAACAGGTAAGAGAGGAGGCTGAAAAGAAATGTTATTTTAATTGGATTTTTTTTGTTCTCTTGTTATCTTCAGCACCTCAACAATGCCTGCAGTACTTAAAATCTTCTGGGACTTAAGAAAACTTCATTTCTTTGATTCCATTCTCATTTGAAACTTATATGAGCAATATTATTGGTATATAAGAACAAAACCATAGGTACAACAGTATGCAAAGAACACCCTACACTAAGTGGTGTAGGGTAAACCCACACCACACAACCAGCAACAGATGCAACCCAAGAATTCTAAATTCCAATCAAATGAATCCGAAGATTAATTGCAAAACCCATCAAAGTACTGTGGGGAAAAATAGCAAACTCTACATAAACATTCAGGGACTTTTGCAAATTCCCGTAGCCTATAATTAGATTTAGTGAATGCCATCAAATCTGAGGCTCCAGTGCAAATACAGACAGTTTCTGTTGTTTTAAGATGCATACACAGATACATGAAATGTGCCTAATTACCCACAGTTGTTTTGTTTCCCTATTTAATTTCAGCAGCACAAATCCACTCAAGAGTTTTGCGTACACTGGAATAAATAACTGCAAAATCGGAATGTCTACAAAAGTTAAAAAGCAAAAGACAAAAATGGGAAGTAGTCATAAGTACTTGATGAAGCTGTTTTGCCAGCCAGCTCAGGGTAGGGATTGTGGTGTCTACACTTCTCATATAATCTATATCCAGATTCACTGAATTCTCATCTTTACTCTTCTTATCACAGAGAAATACAAACAAAACCCCTGAATCCTGCAGTTCCATCCAGGTGCAGAGCTTGCACAGAGCCCTTCCAGGGAGCCAGGCTGTGCACCTGCAGCAGGCTCCCTGAAGCCTGCAGAACCAAACCAGCTCATTTCCAGCCACAGCATCTTTGGGAAGTATCACCAGCTTCCCCTAAATCCCCAGCCCTCCTTTTGGAGGGAAAGCTCTAAAGGAGATTTTGGAAAGCAAATTCACCTTCCCATCTGCACCCACGTTGCACAAACAGGTTGCCAGAGTGACGAGGAGCCAGCAGGGATGCTGCAGTGCAGATCACTCCCTGTGCTCCACTCCCTACTTCCTACCAAGAGGAATTCAGCTCGTCAGCATCTGCAAAACAGATGCTACACCCAGAGCTACAACAATGCAAGACTTGCTGCATCTCATATGCAGCCCATGTGTTGGAATAAATGCATTAGTACCTCTAATTAATGCACAATTATCCATCATTTTAAGACTAAAGTCACAGGATGTTTAAGCACACATGGACACAACAGACAATTCAGGAATGAAATTACAGATGACATTCTTCACCTTTAGCTGCTCTATGCAAAATATTTCCCAAATTTGAAGAAAGAAGACACTAATCTGTTTGGTAGCTGAAATAATTTTAGAATTAGGCAGAACACTTTTTATCATTGTTGGTACTTGCATGTTTATTTTTAGAAGAGTAAATCATGTAATTGAAGCTTTGACATAAGAAGTGATTATGCTCAAATGCAGTTCTCCATGCTATGAGAAAATACAGAGGGAAGATTTCAGACTTCTGTATTTAAATAAAAAAAACCCATGCATTTTAGAAACACAGAATCCTGTACAACAAAGAGATGCTGGGGCCATATCATGTAGGCTGAGATGCTCTCAAGCCTCGGAGCAACCCAGGACTGAAAAACTACAAATTACTTTGAGCCATAACAGCCAGCCTAAACTTCTTCCACACAAAACCTCTGTCTTCCAAAGGAAGATGACTAAATCTGCTCTCTCTTGCCAAGCAGGTCTGACAGACAGACTGTTCTTTCTGTTCCCTTCTTTTGCTGATCTTTCCCTCTTATTGAAAAGAATCAGCGCCACTGAGTTGAAGTAAACTGATACAAGATAATTTTTTACAAAACTTACAATTTCATATTGCATTAATAGGCTTAACATAATCTCTTAGACTTTGTTGGAAATTAGCCCCTAAGGGAATTAGAAGCCTAACTCACCTTGACTTTCCATTGTATTTTGAGTCTAATTGGCTTAGCATCTTTTGAAAATTCTACTTTTAATTATTGGTTACATTAGTTCTTGAAGTTACAGCTGAGCAAGAAAAGTGAATGAAATGCTGCTTATCCCACTTTCTAGGCAGGGTAACAACCTCGCAAGCACATCATCTGATCCTCTTTTGGAGCAGCACTCCAGTTTCTCCAGGTTGCCAGATGCTTGGAGCCATGACCAGGAGAATGGAGCTCATCTGGTGCTGCTCCACAGATGCCTGAAGAATTTTACCAGATTCCCATCTCCCCTATTGCCTACAAACTTCCCTTGGTATGTGTGAATCCAGATTTGCCACCACCACACCCTTTCTACCACCCAAAAAATACTGGCATTTTTTGTCACTGTTACAGGACACCAGGAGCAGACTGTAACTCACTTTTATGAAATATTGATTTTTTACTCCTTCTCCTGACCATGATTTAAAAAAGAATCAAAATGAGACTGGATCCCAGAGTAAGGCATAGGCACATCATAAAAGATTTTTAAGAAACACGATGGGGCTGCCTCTGTTTGTTTATTATTTTTTTCCCACAAGCAGAAAGCTCTATGTTAAACCATTTCCAAACAGATGGGATGTAGGCTGAAAGATAGGAAGGTTTTATCACAGGTAAGAAGTGGATATAGGATGTTAATGTGGCTTACACCTGATTTGTTGACTAAACATTAAGGTAAGGATCAGGTTGCAAAAATTGGAACGGGGATAAAACATTTTCCTACTTTATCTGCCCAGTGGGAGCCAGGCTGGAGCAGCAGGGGCTGGGAGCTGGTGCTGGGTGGGTCCCTTGGATGGTGGCTGCCAAGGTGGAATTACAGCTAGCTCCCATGGGCAGGTGGCCAGCTCGGCTGGAACTCACTGGCAACTTTGCAGGCAGTTTCATTTGCTCATAACATGCTAAGCACAGAAATAATATGAATCAACTATACATAAAAGAGATGGGTTTTAAACAAAAAGAAGGAATAAAAAGAGGAATTCACTCAAAGGTGCCTGTGCCTTTGGGTTATTTCAGCAAATAGCCAGGGCACGTATCCATAAATGCAGCTGGAGTCTAATTTCAGTTGTGTTTTAAATAATAGCACATTCACAGGTTTCACTGGCATGTCTCCCAATTTACATTGCAGTAAATTGTACCATCTCCATTCTCTGCCTCCCTCCAGGAGCAGAGTTATAGGTCTGGGGTTCCAGAAATCCCTGCAGAGGCTGCACTTCTTGGGCCAGTGCTGTGTCCACACCTGTGAGAATGGATGCTTGCCTAAAGCACAGGCTGTGATCCCTATGATCCATCCACAGCCCCAGGGCAAAGCTGCTCTCACAGAGGGGAGGAGAGGAAAGCACACATTTGTCCCTAAATCTGACAATTTAAAGCAGTCTCTCTGTTGATAGATCATCTATCTTTTTGTACAAGCAGTGCTACCAGACCAAGGAGAAAAACATTTGAGGAAAGCTCGAGGATTGCCCGTGTTAGAAACAATCTCTGTGTATAAACTATTACTATTATTGTTAGCCTCTGAATTAGATTTCATCCTGCAGAGATGCCACCTTAATAAATCTGAAGATTATTTTAAAATGTAAACAGTTAGGTGAAATATCCACCATTCAAACTCTTCCCTCAATTGCTGGAAATGTGTGAGCCCAGAAGAAAAGCAGAATGAATCTTCAAGGTGCAATGAAAGCAAGTTAACTTCCTGCCTCTTTCCAACCTTATCACTATCCATGGCATAACTGTTAACATAGGGGCCAGAACTGCTGTCATTAAAATTGTTATCATTAAAATATGTATTAGTGCAGGAGGACATCAGGTTTTGAATGCTCTATACGTTTTCTGAATGTGAGCTTCTCCATATTCTGTTATTCCTCTAATTTCTTTGGCTGCACCACGTGCTCCTCTGCCTGCAATGTGAGTAACCTTTGTGGAAGCATGGAACAGGCAGTCAGTTAACAGAGAAAGGACTGAGCAGGCCAAAGTGTGTCCCAGATGATCACATTTCACCTTAAAATCCAAATACCTCGCTCTAAAGTATTGCAATGAGCACATGCAAAGTGCAGGTATAAACACAATAATTTTCCAGTATTCTGTGAAATGTAGAATCTTCTGGCCATACTTTCAGAATATGACATTTTAAATAGCAATCCCACTTCCAGAGAGATCTGATTTCCACACTCACTGAAATGAGGCCTTTCACATTTGCATTTCCTATTGGGAATTTTCCCACTGGGTGCTTCTGTCACCAACTTGCAGGTAAAAAGGGAACATTACATATTTAACTTGTTCTGGCTAACAATTTGAGGAGTTAAAATAAAGACTTGACTTTCTGTGTCAGAGAATTTTCCTTAAACTCTGTGCCAGGAACAAACAATATCCTTTGTCCCACTCTCACAGTGCAGTGAGGGGAGCTGTTACCTGGGGGATGGCTCCAAGGTAGAGCAAAAGGTCAGTCCTGTCCTACTGAGCACAAAATTAAGAGAACAGACTGCAGATGGGCAGGGAGAGACTGGTAAGGGAAGAGGCTTGAAAAAGAGGACATATTTTATCAGTATGTCTTTTTTTTCCTCTCTTAGTTCTTATAAAACGACAATATAAAAGTGCCTTTTTTCCCCCATTCCTAAATTCTACATTTTCATGTTCTCTAGATTTTCATTGCATATTTATGTACTGGTTTCCATGTCTGCCTGGTTACTTTGCCTCTAAACTTACAATAGCACAGATCTCCTGAGAGAACAAATTGCATTGATCCTAAAATATACAGTTACGAATATAGTTTTTAGCAATATTGGCATCAGAGAACATCTGTTTACTTTTGAGTTAATCAAGATTAATATTTTATCTTCTGTCTGGCTAAAACACCCACCTATGTGAAGCAATTTGCTTCAGCTCTAAGGATGAAATCTTTAAGCGGCATAATATTAAGCATACACCAAATTTCTGACAGGGTTGTATCAGGGTAATAAATGATGATGACTGAGTGCTTTGCTTCATAGTCAATCCCTTCCCAACACCCTGAAATAACTTGGAATCTATGAAAGGCTCACACAGCTGTTCAGGGGATGCTCACTCAGACAGACAGTGTGGCTTCATGGACACCTTCCAGTGATCTAAGGAAAAGTTGAGTCATATTTGGAACTTTCTCCCAACTCTGTTTTAACAGTAAATATGGCACAAGGCAGCTGAGGGTAGACAGGGAACCCTCGTGGCCTCACTGACCCATTTTCTCTCAAGCAGTCTCTGCCAGGCTTATGGAGAATTCCATTAATTCCTCCAGGCAGGTACCCATCATTACCATGGCCAATCTGGAGGTACGATTTCAAAGCCTGAAACTCCTGCTCTCGGAAAACACGTCTGGTTTGATCTGTCCATGCAGCCAACCAGTAAAAAATGTTGCACATATTTCCTGCACCTATCCAAAGAAATTTATCTTTCACACCCTACTTCATGCCATATGTTGGAAGCTGAAAGAATGAAGGATTTAGCTGTCAGTCTCTGAAGGCAGTACAGGCCCTCTTCCAACTGCACACGGCGTCAGATCTCAAAGTATGACATTTCACTTTAGCTTCTGTCAGCACTATCTGCAGTGTATCACTGGTGCACTGTTGAAAATATTCTTGATAGGCAGCTCATATGCGCTGGATAAAGTGCTCATTAATCTTGTCTTTAAAGAACTGAGAGGTTGGGTGGTAAATCCTCGCGGGGACGCGCCCGGCTCCCGCGCGACGGAGCGGATGCTCCCGCTGCATTTCCCAGCAAAGGGAGAGCTCCAAAAGCTGCTTCTGAAGCAGCTCCAGCTCTGTTTGCTTGCTCCAGGTACATTGTTTTCCCTCGTGGAGAATCTCCTTGCTCCCAGTGGGATTTGTGTTGGCACACGAGCGGCGCTGCAGAGTGCCAGCCCCGCTGGGCGCCAGCTGGGGAAGGTTTTGTCACCTCCATATCCCCCTGTGGTGGTGGCACCTGTGGCTGGTCACCAGCCTCAGGACACAGCCCTGCCTCACAGCAAACAGAATTCACCCTCTCTGCATTTGGAAAGAATGCTTTTGAACCGCCTCAAGGAATGCACGCATGGGGTGATTTTACAACTGCTCTTCCCCCCGTGTTTGAATATTTTGGTGTTTAACAGGAGTGGTTCAATCTGCAAGAACCTGGTTCTCTGACAAATATTTTAAAAATGCTTCCACAAAACAAGGACACTTCATGAAACATTTAATGAAAATATGGATTTTTGCTTGTTTTTAATCCCTTCCCTATTAATAAAATATTGGGTTTTTTAAAGATTCGCTATTTATTTTTCTCGCTCTGCAACCTAATATAGCAGAAGCAGGCAGTAGGTGAGGCATTTGCCAACAGCAACAGGAAAACAATAAAATGAAACAGAATAATACCCTGCCCCCCTGCCAGCTTCCCTGGACAGAAAATGTATGATATGAAATTTATTTTGACAAGGGACTATCAATCACTTCCTCCAATTTGTTATTACTGCTGAACTATTTTATGCTTATATTGGCGCCTGTATGAGAGAATCTGGCTTCAACACACTAAATAGCTGAAAAGCTGCACTTCATAATAAAGCCAAACTCATGTTTTGGATGAAGTCTTCCAGTCTTCCAGCTTAATTCTATCAGAAATAAAAAGCCAAAGAAGAAACCAAATTCTCAAAGAGACCAACCACTCTCTCAAGACAGATTTATACTGTAAGCAATATCCATAATAAAATAATTGAATGTAATTTATTTTAGCCTTATTAATAATTTTACTCTGCAAATGTCCCTACTCTAGGTAGCTATGCTGGTTAAATCCTGGCATGGCCACTTTCCAACCACCACACTAAACAGTCACATAAACCTGCCTCAAAATCCCCTAATGTCAAATCAGGCTGGTAGGGAAGTGGCTGCACCAACTCCAAGTCTACCTGAGGTCTTGCAGGAGAGATGCAGAGAGATGCTCTGTGATTCATTCACAGAGAAGCATGAATGAATCAAAGAACTTACCCTGAACTGTTCCTCAGACTCCATTCGTGCTTGTGGAACAGCAGCATCCCACTCTCACTGATGCCCATGCCTTTTTTCCCCATAATAAATCAAGTTTTGGTCTACATTTGACTCTTTGCACTTATTAACATGCAAAAATATCTACACCATGATTTCATATGAATGTAAAACTCTGAACCACGTACACTGTACTAGGGGACCTCGCTCAGCTTGGTTAACTCCCCTCTGCCAATACCTTAACACATGTACCCTTCACAACCCATCTGCTTTGGGGAAATCTGGCTGAGGAGGAGCTCTGGCAGTGCCTGTGAGCTGTGCCCTACAGCACACACAGGATACTGGGAATAAACCACGGGCAGCAGGCTCTCCAGCAAAAATGTCCTGTCCCCCTGTGCCAGCTGACTGACAGCTCAAGCCCTGTAGCTGTGCTGCAGCTCTGCCTTAAGCAAAACCCTCTGCAAGTATTGGAAAATGCTCCACTTTCATTCCCTTCTTCCCTTCCTAATTTTCAGGTCCCAAGACCATCTGGCAAGAATAATCAAAGGTGTCAAAGTTGCACTAGTAAAAGGGGACACCAAAACCACACCTCTCTTGGGAATCCCACTGTGGGGAATTTGGTATTGAGCCACCAAGCCCCCGAACTCTTTGCTCACCACAGGCTTGAGAAAAAAGGTGCACAGGGTCTGAAGGTGCTCACCTGCTCAGCCAAACTCCTCAGGATGGAGCTCTGCTGTACTCATCACCTGGCTGGGATCACAGGGAAGGAAGCACAGCATTTCAGGAGTGCCAACAGACAGGACCAGGTCGGTTCAAAAGAACACCTTAAGTGACAGAAAACATCTGCTAAACCCATGTCTCATTATCACCCAATGACAATTGTGTATTCTGCAATGTCCAAGAGGCTCAGACCAGCCTGTGAGTGGCACATGGGAAGCAAAGAGTGAGACCTCACAGTACAGCTGCCTCCTGAGGTACCTCCTTACCAAGTCCACAGAACACCTGCAACTGGAGTTTGGAACAAATGCCACTTGACTTAGCCCTAGAGAAAGTAGTAAGAAACCTGTATAAAATGTCTTTTAAGCAAAATCTATTCAAGCCTCAGACCTCTATTAAATCTTCACACACTCCATCTTACAAAGGTCAAACAACCAAGCAAGAATTTGACTGATGTATCAATTTAATGACAGATGCTCACGTAGGCTCAGTGTGTTTGTGCCAGAACAACTGTTCTGGGCATCACAGTGCCATTTGCACACACTGACTTCCAACTGCAAATTTGTGCACACACACCTTACAAAAAAGCAGAGCTTCAATAAACGCCCTCAATGCTTTGCCTGTGGTGTGTAGTTGTGTTTCTACCTAAACAGCCAGTTAAATAGAGAGGACAAAGCCCCAGGAGATGATGGAGGAGTTCTTTGGAAAGGCACCTGTATGGGATGTGCACACCAGGTGGGTCTAACGTGCCTGAGACAATTTAATTGTACCCCACAAACACCGAGCTGTGCCGTGTTCAGGCGTGTTATCAGCACCTAAGCCATTTGCAGTGGAGCAGAACTGAAGTGTTTATGTGAAAGCTGCTTATGTGGCCAGCCACCCGAGAGTTCTCACTTTAAAGTACCATGAAATAGGCACACTATTATGGGAATTAGGGACATTTCTCAACAGAGGCCAGCTGGCAATCACTGGGAGACCCGGCTGCATCTTCAGGGGGATTCTGCATGTTTCACCTGACCCAGCACACCTGGATAAACCCAGGGTGTGCTGAAGGTTTGGCTCCAGAGGAAAAGTGTCTGTGAAGACCATACCAGAGTCCTGGCAGGGCCTCTGAGAGGAAGAACCCTGCAGGCAGGGATGTTGCCCCAGCATTCTCTGGATGCTGGGGAATGTTTCAAGCTGCACCTGATCCTGTCTTATGTTTTTGACTCACTACTCTTTTACTTAGCAGACACATTTGAAAGTGTTAGAGTTTCCTCTGTGAAATTTAGCTCACAGGGAAGGCTCTCTTCTGACACATCCCAAATTCCAATCAAAAAGCTGTAACTTGCTGCAAGTGCCACACAGAGTTTGCTATTAACCTTCCAATGGCTGCCATCACAACATGTTACAGAGGAGATTCAGCTACAAACTACCACAACAGGTAAAGC
Source organism: Buphagus erythrorhynchus (assembly GCA_013400855.1). NCBI lineage: Eukaryota > Metazoa > Chordata > Aves > Passeriformes > Sturnidae > Buphagus > Buphagus erythrorhynchus. The sequence continues at coordinate 53,460 of VZTT01037320.1, read as the reverse complement.
TGGCTTGAAACATTCTGAAAGAACCTGAAGAATAAACATGTGACAAAGCTGCCACAAAACATTCTGACTTCATTAAAATAAAACCTTACAGAGGGAATATTTAAACATTTCCAGTTGAAATTTTTCAGATGTGCAGTCACTCAAGATGTTTCCATTCCTTTTCTGAGAGTGAAATTCCAAAATCCAGCTGGTTGACAAACAGTTTAAAAACACCTTGGTAACATCTCCACTAACCCACAACAGCAGCTGGGAGGGTTTAGCCAGAGGCAATGGGGACCCTCAGCATAGGAGGCTGGGACATTTATCCCTCCCTAAATCTGCTGTGCTCCAACTAGAGCAGCTACTGCCTTATTTTCCACTATGACTCACCACAAATCTAGCACTGAACACAGCACAGATCCACTATTTAGAATGTTTGGCATTATTTGTCATTTCTGTTGTGTTTCACATTAATTTCTTTCCAGAATATGGTGGATATATTAATGATGGGGAAAGCTGTTTTAACAGCAATTCAGTATCGCAATAACGCTTTTGTTTCCAAGTATTTTCATCTCAAGACTACAATTTCAGGCAATTAAACATTTCACCATGCCTGGAAACAAGTAATTATTGTCACTTCCATCTAACAGACTGAGGATCTGGCAAAAACCAGTTGTTGACTAAACTGAACTGGGAATGGGACATTGGGAGTTGCTGCATGAGCTCAAACCTGGCAGGAATCTCTCCTAGCATGCTGCTCCCTACCTGGGGCAGAAAAGACAGGGGGGAAACAGTGGGAAAAGTGGGGAATTCATCCTGACCCTAGGAACTGCAGATCAGCTCAGTTCCAAGCAGTTCCAAGCTGTCTTTTATTTACCAAGTGTGGTATCTGGAAGCTGTGAGTGCTTCACAGCCACTTCAATGCCATATTTCCCGTCGAAGATGCTCACTAAATTCTTCGTGTCAGTGACATCTTGTGGCAATGAACTCTTTGCTACAGCATATGGGAAATGCCAGCATGAGAGGGAGAGGCAGAAGCCCAGGGACAGGCAGAATTCTGGACTGCAATGTCCCCTCATGTCCCTGTTTGTCCCAGGCAAAGCTCAGCCCCAAGCAACCCAAGTTCCTAACCCTGCTCAGGCTACAACCCTTTATAAAAAGGGCAATCCAAGTGAAAATTGCAGAAGGAATTATACCAAACACTGCAACTAGACATGATTTTTCACATTTCTTGTCCTTTGTGCTGCTTGAATGCTTGGGCTTCTGAAGTCCATATGAATCATTCCAAAAGCTTCCTAGCTCAGAATGCAAATTTGGCATAAAATACATTTAAACAAATTGTTTGAGTTCTTAAGGACTCAAATAATTTTACTTTCTCTCCTTCTCACTCCTTCTTTTGTAGAATGAAAAGGGATTAGTGCATGTCCAGCTATCTAAACGGAGCTTTTTTTAGGAAAAAATGTTGACAAAGGAGAATGTATATTTTTATAGCTCTGAAATCCATGCAGAAAATAAGTACTTCTGAGATAAATACCGCAACTTCATAACTTCAAAAAGTATTTGATGAAACAGAATCAATTTTCTTTAGCTGCATTTCATTTCCTTCTGTTCTAATACTTTCTCTTTCAGACTTTCTTCTCTCACTTTGTGTTGTTGGTCTAGTGAGTCTACTGAAAAGCCCATGGCTGCTCCACAGTCTGCTCAAGCAAGTGGGAATCTTCTTTACTCTCAGCAAATCTGAGGCCAAGCCCTTTGATAGCCTCAACCAGATGGGGTTTTTTTTGCATTATGGTTGTTCCTCAAACACTCTCAACGTTCAGCTTATTTACACATCCTTGCACATGTCAGCACTTTGCTGTGGTGGGAATTCTGTATCTCAGCACTGCTAACTTCCACCCAGGTCACTTGCCTGGGATTTTAGAAGTTGGGGGAAGGAAGGATACTGGCCAGAGAGATGCAAGGGAAGCTCAGCAAACTGCAGTAAGGTAATTAGGTGTGTTCAGATTGCTAAAGGTCACAATAAATGACTCCTCTCTGAAACACATGGGTAATTTCATCCTAGTGAATGCATAGACTGGTGGTGTGAAGTACAAAAGACAGACAACAACCTGCCTTTTACAGCCTGATGAGAAAAGGGGGAGGAGAGGAGGAAATCTCAACAGGCAAATGGCAAAGCTTTGGATAATTGAAAGTACCTCTTAGTATCTTTCATTTGGAAAAATGTCTGAATGGTCTGGCTCAGGGTCTCACAGATTTTGGGCTCTGGAAATCCCACTGCTGTGTGCTGCACAGAAAGAGAGATGTTCATTTCTAACTGCAGTCTCATCTCAAAGAACACGGAATGCTCTAGAAAAAGCACTGGACAAAAGCAAAAAATTTTGTGAATTACTATTTAAACATTTGTTCAGCCTCCTGCCTGCTCTCCTGATAATTGTTTCCCATTTAGACAAGTAATTAAAAAGCAATTGTACTATTTTACACGTGTTACCTCCAATTCACTTTTCTATTGCATATCTGAAAAAATGCAAAATGAAGGCACTTAAGCCTGAATTACCCAAAATTCCACCTGAGCCTCCACACCTAATGTTTCCAGTTAGAGAGTCTTTCTTTGCAGACCCAGCAATCAGGAACCAAAAAACCCCAAAGCCATCAGACTGTGGGCTGCTGTGAAAGAAACTTGTTCCAAAAACACAGAATCACAGAAGAGATTGAGTTGGAAGGGATCTTTTAAACACTTTAACTCTCTCAGAGCCTGGGTCAGCCAAAGGGTTCCTGAGCAGGGGCATCACTTCCATACATGGTTTCAGTCAATATTAGTTCACTGACTGGATTTAAAGCCAGGTTGCTGATGATTTATATCATAAACAGGAATAACAACTTCCTAAAAATACATATACCTATCCATAATCTGATCCAGAACTTCCCTGAGAAATTCACAGTGCTCAGTCCTTCATCTGACTCAAAGAAGGTTTTACACTAAACAGTTGTAAAATACGGCTTTAGTAAAGTCTCTTATTGAAAAAAAACCCTTAAAATGGAATTTTGCTATGAGGTACAGATGTCTGAACTAGATAAGGAAAGGTTTCTGTGAGCTGAGGGAAGTGTCTGATCTGCATTTATCAGAAAACATGAAGGACTGTAATCCAGCCCTGGAAGGGTTCTGAGCTCACAAAAGGCTGAAGATGAAATGTTGGTATCTCAGACCTGAAAGTTCTGTGCCTTCAGAAAGCCAAAACTCTGTGGATGCTTTTCACTAAGAACTGGGCTCATCTCCAGGCCACATCATCTCTGTTTTGCACGTGCTCATCCCTAAACACCAGGGCACCAGCTGGAAACCCAGACACCTGCAGAGCAAGAGGGTCAGGTGCCTGCAGCAGCAGGAACCACAGCAGCTCCAGGGATGTGCCAGAGCCAGGAACCAGCACACACTGAACACTCACCTCACCAACAGGGACACAGCCAGGGGGACATTTCATCTGCTCACACAACAGCCAAGGTCTGACCAGAGCATCCGTGTCATGGAGAAAAGTAAACATGTGACAAAGAGGAAAGCAGCATCATTTCCTAAAGAATGCCAAACCCTATGAAACACCTGCAAAGCCTTCCAGGAACAACTCAGATTCCAGAGTCAAGGCAAAGCATGTTAGCCTGGCTCAGTCATCCTGAAGAAGGCAAATCATTGTAATTCCTGTTCAAGGCAAAACAATTTCCAACTCACTTTCTGTCAGACACCTGAACACAAGTGGCCTTACTTCCAACAGCAGCAAGCACCAAGGCTCTCAAAAAGATGAATGGGAGCTGTGATTGCTCACCACTGCTGACAATCAGGTGGCTTGTAGTTAAGTGTCTACATCTGCAAAGAAAACAGCTGGCTCACAGGCTTCATTTCCACTGCAAGTGCAAGCTGGGGTGTTTGAGTGCAGACAACAGCTTCAACACCTTCCTCACAAAGTCTTGCAGCCTCCAGCAAAAAATACTAAAAGCCTTGCACGGGTAATGCTCCTATTTGCAATTTGCAGTCGTACCTTCCTAAATATTTTAAAGGTTTGACATCAGCTGCAGGCATAGGTACCCCAGGAATGTGTGCCTTCTGCACTGTGGGGTCCCAGGGGATCCCTGCACCAGGCAGCTCTGTACCTGCACTGCAGGGAATAGTGCTGACTGAGGGCCATTTGCTCTGCAGGATGGAGAAGAACCCAAACATTTCTTTGAATAAATTCTTTTAAGTTGGATCCATTAGGCTGGAGCTCGCTTAGGCTGTATATTTTTACTGTGTTTGGGGTGGGGCTGTGAGTTGTCAGATAGGCTTAATAAATCTTCCCCCCATTTAGTCCATTTATTTTAAGAATCAGCTGCTCAGTAAAATACAGAGAAGGATCACTTCTCCCCAGGAAAACAGAATCAGCACTCCTTGCTCTGAGATCCTGTCCTTCACGCACAGAAAGAGTGCCCATAAATCCAGAATGGTGGATCTGAGAAGCTGAAATAGGATATATTTGGATGCCTTCCACACACTGCAGCTATATTTCATAACCACTTGCAGTGCTCACTAAATTTTGACATGGCTGCTCTTGAAAACACACTTTTCATGGGGGAAATAATTAACTGTGCACCTTCTACCCACTCAAGAGGTATCAGGCTGAGTGCATTACAAACAAGATCTGAAATCTGTTGCTACTGCACTGGAGCTCTTAAGGAAAGAGAGTTTAAAGTTCTAGGCATGATGGCAATTCAGAAATATTTAAAAACACAACCTGGACCTCTTCTTTGTATTCCCATCAAGATCTGTTACCATGTTATCTCCCTGATCAGTGTCAATGTTTCTGCTTCTTAACCACTCAAATGAGGAAGAATTGTTCTGTGAATAGGGAATGTGTGACATCTAAATCAAGTTAAAGAAGGATACAAAAATTTCTCTTTTAAAGATCTTATTTTTGGGGGAAAAATAATCATTTCATCACCTACAGCACAACACACAAGTTCAAAGCCTGACCTGGAGGAAAGTGAGAAAGAAGAAAGTGAATATAGAGAGGGGTGTCAGCTGCTATACCGAGGAGAGAAGGGATTCAAGTAATGAAAGGAAATTGGGGCTGAACATTGAGATGGAGGAGAAATTCCTCACAGAGGGGCTTCTTAATGCAGCACATAACTTCAATGCATGCTTTTTTACCTTATGGAAAGATTTCCAATCTCTGAATGTGTGTACTAGGTGCTTGACTTCCTCTGGCTTTTGAAAAGAATTAGATGCTCTAACTGTCCTCTATGCCTTTGGAAGTTTTCTCCTCAGACCCTAACTAATCCTTATTCACTTCACTTGGTCCATTTCCAGGCTGAAAATTAAGCACTCAAGTGCTTTGCATAGGATTATGGCAAGGCTGGAGTTCCACCATGTGAAACATTTCAAAGGACCAGCATCCTGATAAAGGCACCAGGGTGCCCAGCCAACCCTGCTCTGCAGGGCAGCCTGGACAGAGCAACCCAGCCCCTCTTCCCCATTTCTGCTTCTTCCATCCCAAAATCCCGTTACATAATGACAAACCCACAGTTCCAAAACAGAGCTGTGGCTTCTGTGAAAACTGAAGTTTTTCCTAAAGGGAGGATTTTTATGCTTTAAGTACAATAGACACTCACGTAACCACGAACCCCCATTTTAATTTTTCTTTTTGCCTCATCAGGTACTTACTGAGCAGAAGGTACTACCTGTGATAAATGCTACCTGTCAAGACTTTACTTTGATCACGCTTCAAGAAGGAAGGATTTCCAAATCATTTGCTTGGAAATTTTTAATTCTTAACTGGGTTGTTTGTTTGCCTCAAAGGAAGCACTAACCTATTTTACATTGTCAAAAATCTATTTTTAAACAAAATTTTCCTTTGTACTTTAAACATTCCCTAAAAATACTTTTTAGGCTCAATTAAAATGAAGTAGATGTTTAAACTACTGTCTGATTCAGCAGCTCTGTCACTGGGCTTATCCACTGCCTATGGAAGGATCAAATCTGGCCAATGGCTCTGTTCACCTGAATTAGGGTGTTGAGTTAATACTGTCATTTGTCATGGCACTGAAGTCCCTCTTACTGTGTCAAATAACAAACAGGAGAGATTCCTAGGTCCTCCTGAAATTCTTTCAGAAGTCACAAGCAGAGCACAAGTATTACAGCCCTCTCACTAGCCCTTCCTATGGTTTATATTCACTGTCAAAAATAAAAGTAGGAGGCTTGGTGTGGGAGGTGGTTTAAAAGGTCACCTCTGTAGCTTATAGAAAGGATTTGCTGTGCTTCACTAAGCTCCAGACACTGTACTTCAATTTTCCCAGTTAAATTTGACTTTGCAGGACTGGGAGGGAGGGGTGGAATTTATACAACGTGGTCAGCACAAAACACAGAGCGATGCATCACAGGTGAGCAGTGCCAGGAGCAGCCCTGGGCTTGGCTCTGCAAGGGAAGAACCAGAGCTGACTGTTTTCCTTGCAGGATGAAAGATTTGGAAGTGCACTGATACCCTGGAACTGCCATGCTGTGACTGGGAGTCTTTCTATGGAACAAGGTAAAAAAATAGCCAGGATGCTGCTGTAAACTAAACATCATCTGTGAACAGAGGGATCTGAGCACTAATACTGCACTAAGATTTTAATCAGCAGTAAAAGTAATGGAGACTTTTTGCATTTGGAGGATGTTCTTTCCCATTCCCTCAGCTCTTGTCTGAGGGAATTACTCACAGGAAACACAAGAGCTAGACCCTTTTGTTTTGCACTTGCTGTTCTTAAAGTCAAGGATTTCATTAGAATCCTTTCACGTTAAAAAATGGAAAATCTTTTGAGGAAGGGAAAAAAAATAAAGCTTTTTTCCCCATTTTATTTACAGACACTGCTAAGCCTCCTTAAGCTACTTTTGCCTCACTGTCTCATACCCTGGCAAAGCAGATGTGAAGAAGGCAGATATATAACAGTATAGCACACACAGCAGGGCTGCCAACTGTCAATAAATTTATGAACAGTTTGGAGATCTACAGGAGTTTTCTGCAAATTCTTATTCTCTCAGTAAAAACTGGCAAGCTCTCCTTGATCTTGGCAAAGAAAAAAAAATAAAATTATGATTTGGGAACATTCTGGTCTACTTACACCTGAAAAAAACCCTCACTCAAAACATAATCCTGATGTTGCTGGATCAGATCAATTCTGCATGGAGCTCTCTTTCAAATTCCTCTGATGTTGGAATGGATAAGAGTTGCTGATGTTTAAAAGCAATTGGCAAATGAATTCTGCAGGATTCTGAAAACTGAGCAACAGAACGTGGATGCAGTTTTGTTCACCGTTAAAACAGAAATACTTTGTTTCTGAAATAACTTACTGATCCTGGAGTTTTATAAATAACCACCTAGAATTACTGTTATGACTAATCCCACGGGGTAGTTCCCTTTCTGCCCCAAAACTGGGCAGGTTGGTATTCAAATGCTAATCAGCACAAACAGCTACAAGCTTCATTTTCACTGATCAACCTGAATGTGCAAGATCTGTGCTTCCAAATGTACTGAAACTGTTCTGCATAACTGGCTTAATATGCATGAAATTATAGGGGCATCCTACAAATTAGTCATCGTGTGCTTTGTACTTGCACCTGCTCCTGTGTCTACAACCTGCCAATGGCTGTGGTGGGCAAACCCCACACCTGGGCACCCAAACCACACAGACCTGGGCAGGGCTAATTACAGAGGTCAGCTCGTGATCTAAAGTCATTTAACACACCAAATCCTACACTCAGCTTTAGCCCCTCTCCAGCTTTATGGATTGCCAAGGTTTTATTGAGGGAAGTGCAGCAAGAACGTTACTGGAGAGGAGCCCTGCCTACAAATTTTTATTGTAACGGAGTTGAATTTATTCCAGCTGGCTTTCTGCAAATGCAAACAGGGCAGCCAAAGATTCTACATTCAAGATTAAGCAGAGTCTGAAAGGCAGAAAGTGTGTCTGCCTACAACAGCATCTCATGAGGTTCCACATCTCTTGCTGTGGTTGAAAAAATAATGAAGAATCTACAAAATGTCCATTCTTCCCAGCAGCTACCCTTGTCCTACAGCTAGAAGGAAAAGATTTTTCAGGCTCTTGCTATCTGTCAGGCTCCATAACCATTTTGCACACTCATTTAACAGTTAACCACATCCTATCCATGCTGTTTCTATCAGTTACTTTAATCAGAAATAAGTGTTCAAGGCCAGGAGCATCCTGGTCTAGTGGAAGGTGTCCCTGTCCATGGCAGGGGGTTGGACTAGATCATCTCTAAGGTCCCTTGCAACCCAAAATATTCTATGATTCCATCAGGGATTTATTAAAATCAAACTAAGGAACTGAGGCAGTGTCTTCATCTTCTTCCTTTTTTTTGATTTGAGTAATGGTAAACATGAGCCTTTCGTAACTTATCTACTTGTAATCTTTTTGAAATATATTTAAAACAGGTCAATTTGAATAGAACAAGTGAAATTAACTGTAATATTTCCTAGAATCTTGCATGTTCCCACCTTAGCTGGGGAGGGAAGCAAGGAGAGAAAGAGCAGACATACAAACCCAGACAATCATTCTGGTGGGGAAGAAAAAAATTGCCTTGTATAAAACTGAGATTAAGTGAATTTCTGCAATTGCTGAATGACTTGGGAACTCTATTCACTTTAATGTACTATGAACTGTCATTCCCATCTTTATACAAAGACACTCAGTTTCACAAAAGCAGCTTGCAAAGTATTCAACATTTTCTGTAATTTCTATATGTATTTTTCTCCTGTAAAATGATACTGCTGCATGTTAGCAGGAATAACACAGACCTCTTGGATCCCCCTCTTTTCTGTTTGTGTGTATTATTTATGGGGAGCACTGGCTCCAACCTTTGCATTTAGGCTAACACTTGCTATTATAAAATATTATTGTGACCTTTTCTGAGTTCTTAACACAGTGTTTTTTTGCAGCTAGCCTTGGAAACTCAGAAAATGCCCTGAAGCCTTTTCCTTGGCCCATGAAATTTGTTTCAGATTTGAGGGGTAATGATTCGAAAATCTCCATTTTGTTCTCTGCCTTTGTCAGCACCGTTTTGGCAGTCTCAGATAACATCTGGGCACATGGAAGTGCTGTACCACAGCAGCAGCACGTTCAACTGGCCTGCAAGGGCTTGGATGTCAGCTTGAGTCCTGGCCAGGTACATGGTCCTGGAGAGACACCAGTGTGAGCACATCCTAAAGGGCCACACTGTGCCCTGGGAGTGCTGAACCTGCTCCTCAGCCAGACCCCTTGGAACTCTGGAGTGCTGTGGATGAGCTCACATCACACCCATGGGAAAGGCAGTGCCTTTCACCCCTCTGTGCACCTGGACAGGCACAGCACTCACAGCAGCTCCTTGTGCTGGGGAGTCCCCACATCCCTGTCCCCCCACCAGCACAGCATCCCCAGCTCTGGCCCTTTGTGGAGGGTTTGGGTTTGGGATGGAGCCACAGCTGGAGCTCCCTGGCCACGTCCCAGGGGTATCCTGGGGGAGGCAGGGGCTCTGGAGCCGTTCTGCAGCCACTTGTACCCACGACAGGAACACTTTCAGCTCCAGCAACTCTCCTGCACTGCAGCAGGGACAGGATGACAAATCTGATTATATTAATGTCCATTCTTTCACCCAGCTCTTCAGAATTTACAAGCTCACTGTATGCTTTAATGGAAGAACAACCTGCCTTTTTTAGGTAACTATTGTTTCAGTTTTAATGGATCCAGCCCTTCCATGCATGCAGTGCCATGTACACCGAGCACTCAGCTCCTGTCTGTTCATGGACAGCAGTCCTCTTGGCACAGCCCTGAGCTCTGTGCCCAGGGTCAGCATTTGCATGTTTGCAAATGGGTCTCCCCACTTCAGGGGCATTTGTACCCAAATCTTAAATGCTCAGACATCTTTTTACTGATTGTGTCCAATTATCACCAGAAGTCCATATACATAAATAAACAGAGGGAAGGATAAATAAATAAATAAATATATAGAGAGAGAGCTTCTCTAATCTATTTTGCCACCTCTCAATTTAACTATATTCCACTGCATCAGATTTTAAATTTATTATTTTAATTTTTTTTAATTTCAGAGAACACGCATTATTCAGCTGGTCAGCGATAGAAAATCCACACCAGGTGCTGCAAAGATCTGCTTAGTGGCACTGTATGTGATTTGTAGGTAACTCACATTAAACTGTATGTCCCATTCCACTGTGAGGTACAGGACAAAAGATGTGCCAGCAGAAATGACAACAGAACATCTGCACAGAGAATCTGTGAGTATGGGGCAAGAAGGCAAATCCTCACCACAAAGCACTTGTGGAAATGTGGGTGACCTAAATCCAGGGTGACTCTTTGACACCACTTATGTCAATGGGACCTTGCCACCAAACAGGACAAAAGATTAATTTCTGAATTTCTCTCCCAGCTACACTGAATATAAGCTCACAAAACACACCAGAAGGAAGGGTGGTGGAGTGGTTTTTCTTTCTTCAAATTTTTAGGAGAGCAAAATTACAGATCTAGACTATTTTTTTTTCCCCTGGTATGTGGGTGTCAGGACATTGCAGCTTCTTCTGCACCTCGTGTAATTTGATTTTGCTCGTGTTTCCCTCATGCTGTAACAAAAAGCAAAGTGGGTGGTATGGACTGGCTTCCAGAAGTGCCAAGTCCCATTATGTTTTGTATTACATTCAAATGTGGTCTGGAGGAAATTGAAGACTTCATTCTGCAGAAGGGATGGATTTTCACTCCTCAGACTCAGTGTGCATACACCTGCACCTGTATTCCCACATCCAGTAACACCAACCTGTGGAGGAACCCCAAAATAAGCACAAAAAGCTGCAGAAACTGTGTGCCATACTAATCCAGGAGGAAATTCTGGGCCATGTAGGTGTGAGGCTTTTGAAAGGATTGCCAAAAATGTCAAAACATTAGCAGATTTCTTCTTGCACGTGCAAAGTGAGGGTTTGCAGCTCCCCAGTTTTCAGCACATGTGGAGGCAGAGTTGAGGCACAGGTACATTCTGGGCTGGGGTAAACATTGACTTTTTGTTCCTCTCCTTATGCAAAGGCAGAAAAAGCAGAATGGTATCTTATGAGAAGGATTTTATAGAGAAGCAAAGCACAGAAGAGAGGAGTAAAAAAAATCCAGAGCAGTGGAACAGCCCTTGCCAGCAAGAACAGCAAAGCCCTCAGCCATTCCAACAAATTTTCTCTGAGGAATATTTGGTCTAGAAAAGCAAATGAGAGACATCCACCCCCTCACATCCACACTGGGGACTCTGCTACAGAGAATTCCTGGCTCCTCCTAAATCCCTGCTGAGAAGGGGGCAGAGGGAAGGATCCCAGTGGGAACCTGAGCAGGAATATTGCCTGGCAGAAGTGAGCCCACATCCCTCTAAGATTTCAGCTACACCCATCACTGCCCCCAGCTGCAGCAGGGCTTTCCAAAAAGCCCTGTGAGCACCACCAGAGAACAATCACTGCAAAACTGCACTGTTGGGTTTTTTTTGGGGTTTTTTTGGGTTTTTTTTTTTTTTTTTGAGATGACTCTTTTCCTCACACTGCTTTCATCAAATGTATAAAGATCAAACAAAAGCCCTAATTACAGTACGTGTATACATGCAGGCTCACACTTAACTAATCCCCATATTAACGAGTGCAGGATTTTAATGTCTTAATTCGAAGAATTCAACTCTTTGGAGAGCTTTTCAAAAATACCAGCAGTTGGGGTGCCTGATGTTCTTCCTCCTGAGATTCTGTCACTTAGAAGATATGTATAAAAATGCTCCTTCCCAAAGCAAGGCCCCAAATGAAATTTCTGCCCCTAAAACCATCCTACATAATTTGCATGCAGTTAAACACTTTCCATTTTCTGTCAATTTAAATGTTATTTACAGCACAATGATGCCTGGTTTTAATTGAATATTTAAATAAATGATTTCTGATACATGAATGCTCCGTGCCTGCAACGGGAGGAGGTAACCTTGCTATAGATGATTGTGTCCTGCTTTGATCTGGAGTTTATTTAAATGATAAAATAACCAAAGGAATGTGTTTAGCCATGTTTACTCATATATAATTAAGGGCTGTATCTAACTTGCATGAAAACTCATCAAATGAAACTCTTTAGGCAGGAACTAACGTGCATAATTGGTCTAAATGAAGTTTGCAAGCTGCATTCTGTCAAAACCCCTTCCCTTTGCCACATGAGCCCCTCTAGCCCATGGCACCACGTGTGCCACCTTTGCCAGGACATGTGGGAAAGGAGTCTTTTGGGTGGGGAAAAAGGTCCATTCCTGTAAGATAGATAAGAGGAATAAATTTCCCTGTGCTTGAATATTAATGACTTATATGTGAATAATAAACATGTCCCATGAGTCTAAACGATCCACTCATGTTTGTAAATGAGCTATCCACAGAGATCATTCCCACAGAAACTTGTGAAGACCTAATCTTGCCATTGCTGAAGTCAACAGCAACATCTCTATAAACATCATTATGCTCTCAATTTGTCAGGCCCATAATAAAATATTACAATCTTTTCATTGCAGGATAGCATTTCTCAAACTCCAAATTCACTGTCAGTTTCTCCAAGCCATGGATATCCAAATCCATCCTTCCAGAAATGATGATTTCATCAGTTCCTTTCAAAATGCACATACACACACATACAAATGTTATTTAAAACAACTGATTTTAGAGGCTGCTCTATCCAAGCCAACACCCTGTGCTAATCCATAGGGATATATTTTCAAAACAGCTACCAGTGCACAGGAGAATTCCCAAATTAATTCCTTGCAGTAAAATTCACAAAGGTGCTGTCTCCCTTAAACCACTGTGGCTGCAAAATGAATAACACTTAAAACCTAAATGGTGCCACACATTCCCAAGTTCACCACTGCTCTGCTTCCTGGAGCTGTGTAGATAATTAAAAGCCACTCTAAGTTACATAAGAAGATTATTTTTTTAGGAAACAGTACTTTAAAAGCTTCACTTTGCTTCCCCAGCACTTAGCTATTTGTTTTGTTTCTTAGAAATGTTTTATTTTAATAAGTGCAGTTTTAAAAGGATTCTACTGCTTTAATGTAAAACACATGAATATGAATGTGCAGTATTTACAGGAGTTTCCCCCCCTGCATGCTGCTCTATTTTGTCATATTGTCTGCAGTAGATATGTGATTTTTATTTTCCCTTTAGCAGTGAGGTAATTTGCCCGTGTTATTTGCTCTGTGGGCATCCTCATAACACATTTTGAATTTATTTCGTGATGTCTCTTGAAAGCACTGTGAATCCAAGACATGCTGAATCAAACTAATGAAGTAATCCCTGCACTAACAAACCCTCCCTGTCTCAGCTCTGTTAGAAGCAAAAAGGACATGAGACTGATAGACAAATATTAAAGATATAATTCTTTTGGACTTGGTCCACATGTTCACAAGATAATGAGACCTTAACAAAGACACAGAGACTCATAGGGAATATTAGATCTGACATTTCATTTGAGGTGAAAATCACCAGTCCTCCTAATGACATCTTCTCTTACCAGGTACAAGAAAAAAAAGGACTGAATTGTAAAAACTTGCTTTTTTACACAGCACTGATTTTGATCTTACCATGCCAATCTTCATTGAAGAATTTTAAAGTGAAGACAGTGAAGAATTGGCAAGAAAAAAAAAAAAAAGCAAGCTGCTGGTAGCTCACTAAGAATTCCTTTAATTTTAAGAGCCATGAAACAACCTTACTGATACCCCCATTATTCCCTAATTTGTGGCTGACTCAGGCCCCTAAGATTTAAAATATTTTACAGAAGCAGAGAGGTTGAATGCAAAGTGAGAATGTGCCTTCTCCAAGCCAACGCTATTTATCTTGAAATACTGAGGTTAAAACCAGTTTACATCAGCCCAGTCATTTCCATTCCTCAAGTTGCATCTTCAGCTCAGTCTGTGACCTTACAATGCAATGTGTCAAAGAGAAGAGGCATCTGAATCTTTTATTCCAGCTGTAGTATTGTATCCTGCATACATTTATATGTTTTGTTGATGCTCCAGTGTCACATCCCATCCCACATTGGTCACTCAAACACAGCTGCCAAAAATCATTTTCATTAAAGCCTTTCAATGTGTTGGGAGGGGAAGGAGGTCAGGTTCTGAGATGCCTTCTTTTTTGTTTGCTTGCATTTTGCTGGGGTTTCTTTTAGAAGAGAAGAGAAAATATCAAGAATAGAGAAGAAAGGAAAAGCTTCCCAGACAATACTGAGAACAAGGGAACACCATGGCAGATTTTCACCCCAGGAAGATAAAAGAGACATTTAAGCAAAAAGTTCCATTTCACCTATTTATTCTTAGCAAGAGATGGCAAGAAAAAGCAGTAATAATAGTAACTTCACTAACTCTGAATCTTTATCTCAGTAAAAGCAAGGGTCCCCCACTGTAAATGGTGTAGAAAAAGGTGGTGAGATGTCCTCACAGCTGGATCTGTTCCCAATCCATCTCTTCCCAATTCCCAGACTATAGCAATGAGCCCTTAGGGTCTCCACAGAGCTCCAAAATCATTCTTGAGGCTTCATCTCCAAAATCACTGTGCACAACAGCCCAGCCCAGTCATGGTGATAGCAATGTGTTTAATTTTAGTAATTTAGTTAATAGATCTGCAATTATTGGCCATGTTTTCTTCTCCTCACTTCAGGCAAATTTCAAAACATGGGCAGGCTTATGAGAGAGCTGGAGAGGGACTTTGGACAAGGGCATGTAGTGACAGGACAAGGGGGAATGGCTCTGAAAGGTCTAGATTTGATATTAGGAAAATATTCTTCCCTGGGAGGCTGCTGAGGCTCTGGAACTGTTTGCTTGGAGAAGCTGTGACTGCTCAATTCCTGGAAGTGTCCAAGGCCAGGATGGATGGAGCTTGGAGCAACCTGGGATAGAGGAAAGTGTCCCTGTCCTCATCACATTGACCTCAATATTACCTTTCCTGTCCAAAAATAAAGCTCATTGTAAACTAGAATAATCCTGGAGCGTGAATAGCAGAGGGGAAGAAAGAAAGGAAGAGATGGTGAAAGAGAAAACGGAAAAATAGCAGCAGACAGCATCAGTTAAAAATGCAATCTTTGCACAGAGTGCAGCACAGCCTTAGCATGGCACACTCAGAGGTCTGGGACACGTTTGATGCCCAGTGACCCCAGTAAATCAGGAAGCAACCTTGCTCTTTGTGCCTACACGAGCCTCATGAAAGATGAATAAACATCAGCTGCTGTGCTATTGTGTTTGTGTGCTCAGAGTAATCTTGAGGTATTATTGTGAATCCTTCCAGACTGTCTAAGCCCCTACGAAGGGCATGTTATAAAAGGCATTCATCATCTGCTAAGAAGCTACATCTGGGACATTCCAGCTCCTAGGTAGTCACTAAAACCATTTAACAGGGAGAAATGGCAATCAGGAAGATAATCAACTTGTACCACCCAAGAGAGAAATCACCCATTCCCTCTTTTGAACATTCATGTATTCTTAAGGAGATTAAAATCTCTAGTTGATTTTTAAGTAAAGCTCCAGACAAAAGAGGGATAAAAATATTTTTTAATTCTTCCAGAATATTAAAACACAATCTGGAATGATGAATATCAATAAGAACCCAAAGCTGTTTTATTGCTTATGAAAAACTGGATTGTTAAATGCTGAATTGGAAAGGCTAAAAAACCCCAAATCAATGCTTATTTATAGCATCATTCCTTTGGTAGCTGTAAATAGCATCATTTTCATGGTTATAAAATGCACTGGCATGTGCTCTGCTTCATTCAGCACAGGTCACTAGTTAGATTCAGGACAGCAGATAAGCACATGCTTTAAAAAGGGTGTATCTAATTTCCAAAACCTGGCCACTATATACAGTGACTCCTAAGTGTTTGAATAGCATCCTCTACTGCAGAAGATAATTTCTTCTGTCCTGAGATAACTATAAATATACAGTTCTTGACAGCTGTTGGTGATTTTTAATTATTTCTATTGTTGTTAACATGCTGGACATATTCAAATGAATTCCATAGCCTACAATGGAAGAACTGTTTATCCTAAGCTATAAGTTTTTATTGTGAACAGAATTATTGATCTGCCAGCAATAGCAATTTTATTTACTCAGTATCTGTAAGAATAGGCTTACAGAAGTCCTTTTAATTATAAAGTCTATGTTCAATAGTTATATGTTATGTACAAATTTTGCTTCTTTTGTTAATTTTAATAAAAAAGTCCACTCCATGCCTTCTGTGTTCTTTTTCTACAAAGGCATTTAAAAGATTAGTCTTAATTATGGGTTTCAATATACAACGTGGGAAGAAAAAAACCAACAAACACACCAACAATGATGGATGGACTGCATGGCTTTCTGCTAATTTCTCAGCAGGCACAGCCCTGTAGCATTCAAAACACAGACGAAAAATGACTTCTAAAGTTACTGAGGGAAAACTACTGAAAAGCAACCTCATGTGCTGTGTCACAGGCTGAATATTCCAAATTTCCTATAGCCATGTATTAGATGGGGTTTTTTTGGGGGGGTTTTCAAAGAGCATTTTGCTGGCACAAAGATTCCTCCCAGTGCCTCGCACGAGTGAATGATGCACCCGATCAGACTCATTTCATGGGGTGTCAAGGAGCCAACTGGTTCAAGCATTTAGCAAATCCCACCAGACACCTGCCTGCATCCCTGGGGAATTGAATCCCTCCAGACAGCTGGATGACCCCTGGCTGTGTCCCCACTGCAGTGTCACTCACGTGGGAACGCGCGCCCGCCGTGGGGACAGAAGCGCCCTCGGCAAACCCAGCCCCGTGCTGGCTCTCACACATTTCAGCAGATCAGCAATTGCCATCAGTGGGATTTTTCACACTCCTGCAGTCTTAAAACATTCCTTCATAACTCTTCAGTTACAAACATTAACAAAAGAGAGATGGTGAGGATGGAGCTACACAAACACTCCCAGCTTTGAAAGTTTTTGCTGCTGCTACGTCCTTACCACAGATGAGCACCTGCAGCTGCAGAATATGAACACCCCAGAGTCCTGGTGACAGCTCAGGAAAGCAGCTCTCAGTCTGCCATGCCCAGCCCAGCTCATTTATGGGGCCCAGATGGACTTTCCCTCCCTGAGAGATGCTGCATTATCCACTCCCCATGCCAAGTCCCTCGAACCCTGCCTGCTGGAACTGAAAAATTCATCAGCCCCTCTCTGTTTGTCCAGGATCTCAATGTGCTCATTCTTCTCTTCTCCTCTCTGCCCTTTTTCTCCAGTCCAGCTCAGTCTGAATTTCATTACAGCCTTTCTTCCCAGTGCCTCACTACATCCACATTCATCCACATTAACTCTGAATAGCAAAGTCTCACTATCTGTTGGGAATGCTGACAACAGATTGTTTCATAATTAATTGAAAGGCAAAACCTGGACATTTTCAATCAATGCTGATGGGAATTACTTTGTCCAGCTTCAGTAAATCAGCAGTGCATGGCACAGGGAAACCAATGCTCCAGTTCAGTACTAGAGTTATTTCCCCAAGAGCTAAACATACAATTTTAAATTTGTGCTTATTTTAAGAAACCTTTTAAAAGCACTGCTTCAATGGTGAGTAGTGTAGACATTTGGGGGTAGATTATATCTGGTTAAATTAGCTAATATTTGCCTTCAAGCCAAGATTACATAACATTATAGTTTCCACTTTCAAAGTCAATGTGGATGTGCAACAGGGATCAGACATCCATGGTATACAGCTATCCTAGCAGAAACATGGAAAAGGGGCTCTGCTTTTTACAGCTAGAAGAATTTGAAGATGAATTCAGTGAAGGTGTAATCACTTTGGTGCCCATGGCTGTGACACATCTGTGACACTCAGGACATGGTGTACAGTGTTTTGCACCCAGGCTCCTGTTCCACTGAGTATGGACAAGACTGGTTTGGGCAAAGCTGCAATAACTCTGTATGAAGCTATTCCACAGATATGCTCATGAAGTTTATATTTGAATGCATCATGTGAAATAGAAATGGCCCTTTGAGATGAGGCCAATGGTCTAGAACCTCCTCCTCAGTTGCAGTCCATCCCACAGCCTCCCAGCAGTCAGTATGGATGGTGTTAGCAGCACCAGGATGTTGCTCATTACCCCCTTAATTAGAGCTTAATCCAAAGAACAAAGGTTTATGTCTGTACTAATCCAGCCCTGCCCATCTTTCCTACCTAAGTAATCAGGGTTCTCACAAATCTTATCAAGCCTTATGTCCTGTAAGATTTAACACAAGGGATCAGATCAAAAGTCCTCCTGTGAATTACATCTTATCTTTGCCAATGGCCAGTACGAGATACTTGAGATGGATAAGGCAAATTTACATAAATAAATATACATATATTTATATATGCATCCATCTGAGTGTGCCAGCACACACAACTAGAACCTGCATAATGCATATATAGAAAGAAACTTTTAAAAATTGGACAATTTTAACTCCTTCAGTAATCCAACACACATGAAAAGCTACCAGCACACACATCTGCAGGGAAAAACAACTAAAAGCAGAACCTGAGCTAATGAACCCCCATAGTTTTGCAGGCTGGGAATTGCTCCTGTGGCAATGGGAGCCCAGGCTGCTGTGCCAGCAGTGCCCCTGTCTGGGAATGGCCACACTCCAGAGCCATCTGTGCTGAGGGGCAGGGAGCAAACAACTGCCAGGGTCTGGAATGGACATGAGAAAGACCATGATGCCCTTATTATTCCTTTTCTTTTAGCAAGAAATTGGGAAGAAGGGATATGTTACACAAAGAAATTCAGCACATTTTTATCATTCTGAGAAGCTGGCAGAGTAGCTAGGTTTTCAAAAGGCATCAACTTTTGTAAGGAACAGAGGACTGAAATGTTTAACCATTTGAAAGGCTCCCTACATCACAGTTTTGCTGCTTATGCTCTTGACTGAACCAGGGAAACTAAAGAAGGTGTATTCTCTCAACACTGCTTCAAACCAAACTAACACAGATTTCAACCAATACTTTTAAAATGCTCCCTTTATTCTCTTCAAGATACTTTATTAAAATACAAGTTAATCTTGCACTATATATTAGAGCATTGTACCTAGTGACAGTATAGTAAAGGATCTGTCAGGCTTTTCACTACAAAACCCTATTCTAAGACACACACACAAAAAAAAAAATCCCTCTGGGCTGAACCTTGGAATACAAGAAACTTGAAAGAAATCCATTTTGTGGTTTTTGAATTCTAAGAGTGCAAAGAAAATTGATTTAAAATGTTTAAGCGACTGTGCCGTGCTTAAGCAACCCAAAAAAGAAATTTAGTGTTTCCAAACAAAATCACACTAGTTTATTAATCTCCACCACAAATGAAACAGACTTGCTTTTAAAATTAATGTAATCCCCTCAAAATCAGGGATCTTCACCCTTCCCAAATGTACTGTCTATTAATGAGAATTTGTACAAATGCTACGTATTTCCCACCAAACCCAGACAGGGATCTTACAGGAAATATCCTGGATACACCAAGACTGTGCTCAAATGGCTAGACATAAGTGATTTAAAAAAAGACATAAAAGAAAAGAATAGAAAAGGAAGAATAATGATGAGAGTAACTCAGGAAATCATATGAAAACTGTCTGATTTCTGCTGTTGAAGGAAGAAGGGATATTTACAGCATGAGTGGCTGCTTCCTCACTGCTCCCCTGTTTTGGAGAAGGCTGAGTGGGACTTTCCAAGGGTCCCAGGTGTGCAGTAGAGAGGTGTGGAGTTTGCTGCACTGCTCTGGGGTGTCCATGGATGGCATCTCTGAGGCAGGAGAGCCACAGCAGCTCACAGACAGCACTGCCCCTCGCTGCAGGGAGCACACCCAGACAGGAGCTCCGGGCTCTGGAATCCCCTTGGAATTGCAATGCTTGGGTTAGACAGACATGGAACATTCTCAGCCCACCAGTCTCCAAACGTGGACCTGTTTCTGCAGCTGGTGGTGCAGTTCTGTGTGGTGAATGCTCCTCACCATGGTGATGAACTCACCTCACCATGCCCCTTCCTGGTGCTTTTTTTTCCTTTAAGCCCCACGTTCTCCTTCTCCTTCTGTGTGCTGGGATTTAATCCAACACCAGCCAAGCACCATGCCTGTAATGCAGGATCTCATCCACTGCTCTCCTCTGCTGATGAACACAGTGCCCCAAAAAACCCCCTTTTCTCCTGTCAGGACCAGATGTCCTCCCCTTCCCTCCCTCCCTTGGACTCCTTTTAAGTTTCTGTGTGCTGGAGCCATCGTAACCCCTGCCCTCTGATCAAACTCATCACAGAAGCTGTGGCTGTTTCTCCCCTGAAGTTCTGAACTCCTGGATCGATGGGCAGGTTAAAGGAGGCAGACATTGACTCCTGGCAGGGGAGTGAGGGCTGGATCCTGACTCAGCCCTTGCTCTGACATGCTCCTGCTGAACTCAATGGGAGTTAATCCGTAAAATGACTGGCTAGAAATTGAATCAGGATGTCAGAAGTCAGTTCTTTATCTTCACAATCCAAAACCTTTATTAAGTTCTCACTCAACCAAAACTTGGCGAAATCAATGGGGCAAATCTCAAAGTGCTTATTCGGTTTTTACAGCGTTAGGACTAAAGCAAATTTCTATTGAGTTGGAGCTTACTCGAGACACAAGTCAAGAAACAGAGTGAAAACCCTGTGAGGTGGCTCAAGAGTAATTTGAAGTTTTATCCCCAATACCTTTTCCTCTCCAAGATGAGGAAAATGGGATATTTGCATCACAGAAAACCTTTAGAGATGTGCTCTTGCCAAAAAACTTTCACAAAAACCTTAGTTCTCCCTTCAGCACCATTTCCACCAGTGCTGTTGCTCACCCATATAACACCTTCTTTTCACCCCTTCCTACAGCATGTACAAATATTCTTCACAGTCCCTAACTAATTTTTGAGGTAGGAACAGAAAGGCTGAGAAATTCCTGGTGAGGCAGATTTATAGCTGCAACTGGTGCTCTTGTTTCTGATTTCCATGTCAGATTAGCAAACCATGCCCTGCCTCATTTACCCTTTGTGCCTGTGAATTGTTTGGTACATGATACTGTGAGGGCTCTGTTTAGTTGCATTGCCAGCAACCTTTCCTTCCCTTTCCCCCTGCAGGTTAGAATTTCTGTCTGTTGGTGACTGAGATTTTGGACTTTTTAACTTCATCTGGTTTTCAAGCTTGTCAGTAATAAGCATTAACATGGCCAAACTAAATCTACTGGTACTAAAACTACTTTTAAGCTTCCTGGCATGACCAAGATGGAGTAGGATCCTCCATGCACCCGTGGATCCTGCAAAGCTGTGATCCAGCTCCCACATTTTGGGTACAGTCCCTAAATCCTCCAGCACAGAGTTTCTGCCTCATGATTTGTGAGAAGGCTTGTAACTGGCTATATCAAATTCTGTACCTTTGATACTACACTGGCAAAGGTGCTGGTAGAAGTTCAATTACAGAATCCCTTGTTCAGTATGTTTGCTCAAAGGACAACAATGTCTTTCTTCATCTTACAGGTTTATTTTACTGCTCTGAACAAGGCTGCAAGGTTTGGAACTGCTGAAATGGAATCCGTCCTAAATAATCACAAAACATGTCCTTTGCATTTAATAATCTCACAGAATATCAGTATTTGTGTACACCTACTGAAATAAAATGGGAGCATAATCATCCCCTGATATCATTACAGGGCTGATGGAAATCATTCTTGAATTTAAAGGGTATTTTATGCAGATAACTCTACTAAGTACATAAGGAATTTAGGCACATAATGTCAACAGTTTGCTGAGATGAGAGTTCATTCTGAAGTGAAGCAGCTCATTTATCTCTCTCAGTAGTGCTCTTTGCACTATCCACTTTAATTTTCCAACAGAAAGGTGAATAATAGAATTATTCAGATAATCCTCCACAACCCCTCCCCTGGTCCCAAAATCAATACAAACTTTGGTTTGCCTTGAATTTTCTCCCTAATGTACAATGAAGATGTAATTCAAATACTCCCAGGTACGCTCCCTTCATACAATATGCAGCATTAGTGCCTCACATGGCCTTTGATTTGGCATTTTTTGAGCAACCTAGGAGCTGCCTGGATGCTCTTTCCAGTGCAGACTAGGCAACAGGAGCTCTTACACTACCTCACCTTCATTTACCAGCTGATATTAAGAAACACTGAAAAGACAATCATTATTCTTTGTCTGGTTTCTAATTTACTCTGCAGCTAAAAAACTCTTTCTGGCACAAAATCCTCCATCTAGCACGGATGCAAAGAACTATTTACAGGTTGAGCATGAAGGAAATGTTTCAATCTATGAATTGCTTAGTGTTTATACATTTGTGGTCCGACAGACAACTGCTATCTTTGATTTAAAATAAACAGAGGAGAAAAGGAGCTGTGCTGTGGCACTGTTGAGGTTATTAAAAAGCAGGACTAGGCGAGGCAGTAAATTTCTCCGTGCCCAAAGTTCCAGGATCCTGTATCATGATACAGAGCTATTCTCCTGGCTCACACTGTCAGCAAGACCAGATGGGTCTGATTAGTTCCAACCCAGAAATACAAATGGTTGACAGTCTGTACGAGACAACAGGGAACAGAGGATTCAGTGAAGTGAAATGCTAGAAACCTCCAAGTGCACACAGATATTCGCTGCTCCTCAGGCTACAATAAAGGAAACGCCAGGAAACGAGGAAGTTTGGCCCACGTTCAACAAGCGTGCTGAGCTAAAAGTAGATGGCAATCCACTTACTGCATGGCTTCCTTTGTCTAATACATCAGTTACTTAAATATAGTTTAAATGCTAAATCCTGGTGCTATACAGACTGGAGCGAGGGGAGGAGTCCCCTGATCAATGATATGGGCATAATTACATTCTCTGCTGTAGATGGAGCTGAAAGTCCTTGAGGAATAAGGCAATTTTTTCATTTATTTATTTTAGTGATGAACAAAATCTGCAGAAATGTGCACCTCGCATTTACAGACTCACAGGAATTAGAGAAGCAAAAGATTAACTCTGCTAAAACTAGTATTAAGAGCGTGGCATCCTTCAAATTGCTGCAATTCTGCAGAGCTGCTGAAATCCTTCCCTGTGATGGGTGGAATTACAAAAAGTAGATGATAAACTCTTAATAATTGTGGAATACTTGTTTTGTTTCATAAGCTTAAATTACTTTTAGAGTGTTGCACAGGAGGGAAGGCCCATCTGCCTCTGAATACTCACACCAACATTAGAAGACAGCAATAACTGCAGTAGGATGGATACTTGCTTAGGATTCAGTATATCAGAGCAGGTCTCAATTCCCCACTCTTCCAATCAGTCATTTCCTCCCTGTGCCATCTATATATTCCTGGAGATGCACTGAAGATCAGTGCTCTGTATTTGAGATCACGTAAATACCTTAGAGACAGAAATATAATAATCTATTTTGAAAAAGGAAAAAAAAAAGCTGCCTCAAGGACAGCCTGGGTAAGCTCTGTCTAGTTGATTTAGAAAACACTTTAAAGACTCTGATAAGCTCATTAGTACCAATGACTAGATATATGCATTAAAATCCCTGTAAATACAGGAGGGCAACATCATGGATAAGTATCTTCCTTTTTCACTTAATAAAGAGCTCCTGAGGACCACAGATTTCAGGATGTCTGGTTTCCTTCCGTGCTCCCTCCCCGACAGCAGTGCAAAAACGGAACAATTGTTGTTTCATTTATTCTTTCCTGCTAGACATGGAAATCCAGTTAGAGGAATGTGAGAGTGACACTGTCAAAATCCCCACCTTTTACTGGGAATCTCAGTGTAATTCTCTACAATGAGGTTATCCTTCCTTCAATAGAGACGAGGAAAGCTGGCACAGAGCAGCTCGAGCTGAGAAGCAGTGGCAGAGAGCTCAAGAGCTGCCACTCCAGCCACCAGATGCCTTTTCACAGGGGCATAAACACTCCATCACACCGTGCTGCACATTTGTAAATGTAATTCCCACTCAATCAGCATGTTAATTCCAGCATGATTCATCCTTTCCACCCAAATAAGTTTACGCTGTCAGGTTTGTCAGGTACAGCAATACAAAGAAGGACTGGGTGCGTGGTTCCTCCTCACTCAACACAACCAGATGGACCAACAGGTGAGCAGACAACAGCCTGGGGCCAGACAAAGGCTTGCAAATACCCCTGCAGTAAGCAGAATGATAGCAGCTTATCACCTTCATTTTTCCATAAATTTTAATGTACACACATGGTTTTAATAGGATTCTTTTAAGAACTGATGGCAAATCACGAAACCTGGTATTTCTGCCGTGACCAGCCCCTGAAATGTTGTCAGCTCTACCCAGGAGACAGGGCTGTTACACAAATCCCACCCAATTCAGTGACAGTATCTCTGCCAACTTCAGGGATGCACAATCCAGCCTGTGACTGTAAGTCTTGTGAAATTCTCTTAGCTTTGTGAGGGGCTCCAGCCTCAGGAAAGATGTCACATCATTTCCTTGCTCATTAAAAAGCAAAGTGGATTTTACTATTCCTCTCTGTCAAGAAAACTTGAAAAAGTCATCCCTGAAAGCTCTGAAACTGAGATACAAATATAAACAACATTAAATGCGTCAGGTCCCCTCACATCACTTCTGGGTTTGGAGGTCTGATGCCTGCTTTCCATCAGCAATACTATAACATCTTATCTTCCATGCAAAACTGCCTTAAAGTCATATCTCCACTATTTACCTACTCTGCACAGGGGTTGTGAGAACATCTCTGAATTTTTCCACAGTGTTTTGAATATGTAAAGTGCTATATGTTTTAAATATTATTCTTATTTGCATATGACTACACAAATGAGGTGTATGCCGAATCTCAATCAAAACAAGGCAAATGAAAGCCCAAACCTGTAATTGAAGGAAGCCCCAACAACAGGAATGGTAATCCAAACTCTGTGCTGCATCATGCTTCAAATGGTCAAATAAGTTCTTTAGAAAGAGTAGACATTCAGACTATCA
This sequence comes from Buphagus erythrorhynchus, assembly GCA_013400855.1. Classification (NCBI taxonomy): domain Eukaryota; kingdom Metazoa; phylum Chordata; class Aves; order Passeriformes; family Sturnidae; genus Buphagus; species Buphagus erythrorhynchus. Next base: position 28,481 of record VZTT01037320.1, on the reverse strand, counting down.
GCACATTCTGCCTAATTATTTAAATGAATCCTTAAGTTTTTTTCTGAAAGTGTAGGGAATCCAGCAATCCCAGCCACCACCCTTGAACACTTGTGCTCATGCACAAATGCAGCAGAACTCTGCCATTTATCACTGAAAAGACAACAATGATTTGAAGATCAAGGGCTTGCACCTAGCACATCAGTCACGGGAAAATATTGTAGCAAAATCTCATAAAATGCAGAAATTGGTCTTCTGGGTGACATTCTTCCTTCTTTAAATCATTAGGAATGATTTCAAATGGGCTGCACTTTATTGGCTGCCACTGCTGCTATTCCACTGAGTGGTACCAGAAGCTGTTTAACCCTGGCACCCTGGAGGAGGATGAGTTAAGTTCAGCTCTCAGAACAAATGAAAGGCAAACACCAGAGGTTAGAGGACATTCATACACAAACAAAAGGCACTACTCCTGCTTTGGATGTGTGTTTTCTGAGGAACCACCTGTAGGTGCCTAAAGCTAAAACGTTTTCCAAGTCCTGGTATATGAATATACACATTTGCTGAAGGAAGAGTCCTTGAGAGAACTGGTTTATATTGAAATCAGGTTTTTTTTCTTTACTTTTTTTTTTTCAGTTGTTGTTTTTATCAGAAATACAAAGAAAGGCCAGAGATGAACTAGAACCATGGCTGCAAGCTTTATACCTGAGCTGCCCTACATTTATGGGTAGCCTTTATCTGGGCCCTGTTTTGGGCCCTGTCTTGAATTATTCAAGGCAGAACCACTGTACAAATCTGAGTCTAATAAAGCCAGGGGGATCTCTTGCTATAACATCATTACTATCAGCACAAGAGATGGGGGGTTTGACTGGAATACAAAGATGGAGAAATGCCCGCAAGAAAAACAGAAATTATTATAAAAGGTCTTAAAATCAGCTGCAGGAGTGCTTGTGGCAAGTGGCTGTAGCTGCACGAGATGAGATGTGCTGCCATAACCTGCAGCCCCTCTGACTTCAAAGGAGCAGGGCAAAGGCAGGAGGATGCATGGAGATAAGGAACTGGGCTGGGGGCAATCCCCAGTGCTGCTGAGCTGCCTGGTCCAGCCTACAAAAAGGAGGAGAGGAAAAGAAAAGAGACAGCACAAATAGGATGTTTGGGAAGAAGTAAAACTGCAGGGCTACAGCTGTGGTATCACCACCACAACAACAACAACCAAAAAGCTCTCTCTGGGGAGAATGAATGTAAGTGTTGCTATCTGGACCAATCCAAATACAGCATCCACATGTCCATAAAAATTCCATGTATAAAAACAGTTTATCTTTAACCCAGGTGCCTCCCATGAGCTGCCTTTGGTTGTGATAAAAATTCAAATCCACACCTACGGGAAAGCAGGGAAGACAGATTTTGTGTTTGACCTCAACACAGTCACCCACAAGCTAATACTTCTACTTTACGAACCTAACTGCACTTCAACTGCAAAAGAGAAAGATGGAATAATTAAATTTAATTCAGGAATCCAGAACAAGGAACAGAGGGATAAATCTTTATAGGAACATGGGATTAATATCTTAGCATAAATAATAGTCTCAGGAATCGCGTTCTGATGATTCAACAGTTCTGCTATAAATAATTCACATCAATAAAAGAGAGATAACATCAAATTCAGTTGGAACATTGGTTAATCTCTGCATAAAGTGAAGGACTTCACTCAAACTAAAGGACAGCTATAAGTAACTGCTCTACTGTATAGGAATCAGCACTGAGTATTTTGGGCACATTCACATGCGTTACAAATTGCTTTCCAAAGTTACAAAGAGTATCTAAGGGGTGAAAAAGGATAAAAAAGCTGCCAGTGGACACAGCTTAAATGCCTACACTGTGTAACAGAACAGAAAATGAGTGCAGGACAAACAAGTCCACTGGGGGATCCTTTGCATTCAATGGGAGAAATACTTTGTCATTTCTAACTCAGAAAAATATCTGTGTTCACCTGCAAAGTCTAGTGACAAGGAGGGCATCATAAACTGAGCCCACACTTCAGGACTTTCTGGTTGCTCACTTCAGCCTGAATTCATGGTTTCCACCTCGACAGTACAAGCAGGGAATGGGCCAACCCACCCTAACAAAAACCCCTTGTTCTTAAAAGCATAAGAATGTCTATTAAATAAGCCATGGAGCAGTAAGTCCAAGGTGGGGGGTGGTGAGGCACAAAGGGATAAATGATTTGTCCAGTCTCACAGAGGAGGTTGGGTAGGGCTGGGTGTCACACCCAGGTGTCCCAGGTGCCAGGGTATAGCACAGACAGCCAGAGCAACCTTCCCCCTGTCCCTGGGCTGGAATGTGATCAGCAATGGGATCGATATTAATAATGTATCTGAAAGGCTTATTATTTTTCAATGGTGCTCTTCACCCCAGGGAGGTTTCCAGAGCACTTTAACAATTATTTATATATGAGAGTCAGTCTTCCCAAGGAAATGCAGCCATCCCTGTGATCCAAAGTGGCAGCTGTGCCGCAGTGCAAAGCAGGAGCAAAACTGGCTGGGGCCAGAAACTCAGGGAAGGGACTGCACTGAGTAGGAACTGCAGGAAGTATTTAGGTAACAGACTGCAAGATTTAATTACACAAGTTGGAAGCTGGCCAGCAGGCATGAACAAATGTTTTCAGTGTTGTGTTTAAATATTTTAATTTGCTTTTTTTATAGATGTTACTGTAAAAATAATAAAAAATGGAAAAGGGTACTTGTTAGACAGAGCATTCCCAGCAAATGAAAAAAGTTGGTATTTTTATCCCCCAAAACCCTGTAAAATAGATAAAAAGTTCAACTCCTATTGAGATTTCCTTGAAAAGAGGAATAGAGGCTTTTCTTAAAATACTATCATTGGAAAAACAGGCACCACCATCACTGTCTGCAGCGATTAGGAAGATTTAATTTTTCTTTCTTTAAGCATAATAAAACCCTCCTTAAGTCAAGGTTGCCTTGAATTCAGTAGATCACGGCTCAGATTCTGTGTCCTTACTTCATTCAAGAGAATGAAAGACCTACTTACAAATCTTTATTTTTTCAGCTCCTTCCAGTGCCTTTTTTCTCAAGGAGCTGACACTCAGGATGTCAGACCACAGCCCCTGTGTCCTGCCCCACCTGTGTCCCTCCACACACGTGGAAGCAGAGCCAAGGTCACCAAGACATCTGAGCTCTTAATTAGCACTGCAGGGCCCTGGGAGCTGACCAGCCGAGCTTCTGCTGTTCATCACAGCCCTGAAATTACCTTTCATCTCCCAGGCTGATGAAGATCTGAAGCCCTGGATGTGGGCAGCTCTGTGACAGAGCATGCATCAAAGGCACAGTGCCACAAGAGCCAGCACCACACCACCATGTCTCACCTTGGAAATCCCTGCTCAAAGCTGGGCATTTCTCCTCCTGGACTAAAAGCTGCTGTCTCCTGACAATGCTAGGATGGATTAGCTTGGAAAGAGAGGTTTAGCCTTCTCTGGATTGGTATTAGGGCAATTAGAGATTATAGCAGAGATACCTGTAAGTGCTATCTTTTATCCCCCAAAACCCTGTAAAATAGATAAAAAGTTCAACTCCTATTGAGAGTTCTCTGCATGGAGAACAGAAATATGCAATATTTGGTACATTATGTCTCAATGACAGATGAGGCTGGGATCAAACAATGCTAAGCACGCACAGAGCCCTTTTTACTGAGTATTGGGTCAATAACATATAATTATGCACAAATAACATGTGTCAGGGGTGACTGATAGAACTCCAACCCACCCACGTAAGACTTCAAGGCTGGGCCAAATCACATCCCACAAATGACATAAGTAATTTGTTTGCTTTCAATTTTTCATCTCACACTCAGCATCACCTTGACATCTGTCTGTCACTTCAGACTCAAAGAACTTCTTTAAGGAAAGCTTTTGTGTGGTGAACTTCATTAGACATCAATGGAATCGTAGCTCTTTAGTGTTTTGAATGTTTTGAACATCTTGGCAACAGGCTTGCAAGAATGTGGATGTGCCAGGATAGCAGTCAGGATATACTTTTAACCATGCATGCCATGGGATAGTTTAATTTTGCTTGATGCTGCACAGTGTAATATTTTTTATTTTCTTAAGAAAACGTCAAGACAATACCTAAATTTACAGGAATACATTGCCTACTGACAAAACCTAGCTTTTGAAGATGCTTGGGTATTTTTTTACTTTTGCTTTTTAAAAAAGTATTTTCCCACAATTTATTTCGTTATGGCCCATTCTGTCTCACTGTTCAGTGCTCAGGCTGTACAAGACTTTGATTACCATAAAAAAAGTTATTTTAGAAATCAGAAATAACAACCTGCTTGCGTGAGAACATGAAACAGGTTGTGGCTGGTCCCCCAGTGATGGTACAGGCCACATTTTCCATGGATTTCCTGCCCATATAATATGTATGCCCATAATATCCCTAAGTTAGCAGTCCTTTCAAACAAATCTGCTGTTTAAAGTACAAATGCAGAGAATTTCTTTCCAGGATCCCAGTTTTCAGGGTCTGTCACAGCTGAATGTCCTCATGTGACAAATTCCACCTCTCCTGCTTGATGCAGGAGACAGACCCCTCTGCCAGAAGCACTTCCCTCATGGTTTCATCATTCCATGTTCAACCAGGCTTTAGGTCAGAAGGACAAGCCTGGATTTAGGTGATGCCAGCAGCACATGGAAGGTTTGGTCAACAAGACTTGCTGGGTTTCTTCCCCTCCCACCTCCCTCTTTGAAAAAAAAAACAAACTGTGGAAATGAGAAGTAAAGGATGGTGGAGGAACAGAGGAGGGGAAGCAGCAGGACCAGGAAGCATGCACCTCCTCCCTGCTGAGTGCTTCTTGTCTCTGCTGCCTGTCCTGCCTCCACCTACCCCAAAACTGCCCAAAGAGCCAGGAGATGATGAGACACCTCTGATCCAGCTGCTCCTCCAGCCAAAGGCATTATTCCCTGGATGTCCTTGGTGCCACCCCCTGCCCCTGGGGCAAACCCCAGCCATGGATGTCCAGAGGTGGGGCTGGGCAGGAACCATGACCAGGGCACCCCAGAGCCCCAAACCTCAGCCCCATTTCAGCTCTGGGCTGTTCCCAGCCCTGCTGCAAAAACACTGCTGGGACCACCCCCCATCTCCCTTGGACTGCTTATTTACTTCTCCCAATTCAGACCTGAACGATGAAATATTAAGATGATATTAGGGAGAACACAGAAAAGTCTCTGAAAATAGACCAGTCCTGTAGCCACAGCTTTCACTGTTCTTCATACATTAATCAATAGTTCATATTTAATTAATTAGCACCAAGTTCACTTGGTGATGAAAGTAGAATTTCCATGAATAGGAAAATAAATTAATGTGAAAATCCAGCTACCAGGCTGTTCTAAAGACTCTCTCCCACTGACTTACATGTGATAATAAATGTCCCTTCTTTATATTATTAGGCTTTTTGAGCTTTTTTTAATTTTATTTTTTCAGAGAAAAAAAAAGACAGCTTTTTTTTTTGCCCACCAACTGGGCAAGAAATATCTTAAGCTCTTACTGCAAAGCCACCTGTCTGGTTTACTTAGATGGTATCAGCAATCTGTGGATCAGCACTGACTTAGGAGCACACTTAAGATGCTCCAGACAGCACTCAAGTCTAGAAGTACAGAACATTTACCAATTAGAGAACCAACCCAAAGCATTTATTTCCAACCAGAAATTTAATAAACTGCTCATATACTATGGAGTAAACACCTCTACTGCTGCTGAGCAAAGGATGTTTAATATTCAGAATCTATCTGCAACGTTATCATGTTCTCCTCATTAGAGCATCCGTTTTGTTAATTAGCATTTGCTCATGTGAGTAGTCCCCTTGACTTTAATTGATCCATTTTCATGAATACGCAGAACATAATTTTATAGTTAAAGAATTCAGTTCCTAGTGAATGCAACAGCCGCTGTTCTCAAAGTTTAATTCTCAGCATAATAAGGAAATAAAAATGAGTACAACACTCTTCATCAGATAGAAGAGAAATGTGTGTAAGGCAACAGTGGAAACACAAATGAGTCCAATACAAGATACCTGGCTATCAAATCCATTTTCCTTGCTCCCTCACCACAGCAAAAAAAATGCTGGTAAGAAACACAAAAGACTTGGCTGGGGATAAAGTTGTATCTATTATAATGGCAACTCCTTCACCAGCAGTGCTTGTGTTTCCTGAAAGGCCAAGAAGCCATCTGCCCTTCAAATGTCTGGAGTGAACAGACCACGAGATGATGTGCTGAGAACTGAGGTTTTAGAAGAAAGAGAAACAGCACAAGCCCCATCTGTTTCCCAAGGATTTGCTCTCAAGCTCTCACTTCTCATATCTGCTCTGTGCTTACAGCTGAACCTTCTTGTTTATACTCCTTTTTATTCTTCAAACTAAAGGCTCCAAAATGGATTAAGGGTTTTATTTTAAAGTATCCTGAACAGAAGATGGTTCAGTAAGACTATTTTAGCTGAAATTTGGAACCTTTCTTGAGGATGGTAATTACAGAGAGAAGCAGTGTTTTTCTTTCAGAACTCCTTATCACATCTCAAGAATATCAGATTACAGATGTAAACAGAGATAAGAGTTTGGGTCACAGGCTGACAGAGTGGGTGTGGGCACTACATTGCCTCCATTTGTACAAACTGTTCACAGCCCTGGCTGGAAGCTGTTCCCATTTCACCACAGGCTTTACGTCTTTAATTTTATCCTTAATCCAGAGTCTGAGGACACAGAGCATGAGATCACCAATAAATCTTTAGGTTTATAAACTAAAAAGGAGTCCCTTTAAGTAATTTGGAGAGAATTAGTATGTTTCAGGAAGCAAGTCAATTTAGCAGGCTAATTGCTGTGTATATTTTTTTAGAGGCCACCTTTGAAAAGGTGCCTGCAATCACCAGGTGCCTTTAGAGCTTTCTCATGTGACTGATTAGAGCCACAAATCTAATGGGCTGCAAAACCAGAAATGAGAAATGCTGCTCTTTCAGATGAACTGTTTACTCTGTGACCTTGCCATTCCTTCATTTTCAGATGCAAGTTAATATTCTCTTAACAGTGTTCAGCAAATGTCTAAAGGAACAGAGCTGAAGTTATGTGAAATTGAAAAATAGAGGTCTCTTCAGCCAGCACCTGCATCTAATCTGGATAACCCAATAAAATATCACCCCTTTTTTTCCAGAAAGGCATTTGTTCCCCAGGAGACTCATGTCAGCTTTGGTGAGACAGCTGACACAACAGCTGAAACAGCACAAAGATTATGGTCAGCATGTGAAACCCTTTCCAAAACATCAGGATTTTGATGCTTTAAAACTATTCCAAATCCCTATGAAGAGAAGAAAAGGAGAAAGCAATCTAGCATGTCTTTGAAGATTCACTACAAAGTTATTTCCCTTGGTTTGGTAAGGAGGTAACTAGCAGACCAAACCAGAAAAACAGTTCCTTTCATGTGACACAGATGGATGACCTACCAATTCTGTCACAGATCACATTATGCTTTGATATATTAACTGTAACATAATATTTATCAACTAGTGCTACAAATTGCTTTGAAGATGAAAAGCCCCATAAACCAGGTTTGGGTGGTTTTTGAACACAATTTAAAATATGTGTTTTGAAAACATTATTTTCTCAAATGAGATTTATTTAAAAAAAAGCCTGGCAGGGTGGCATTGCAGGAGCTTAGGGGGTGGAGGTGTAGGGATGGAATGATATATTTATCTGCATTAATTAGCAGATCTAACCTAATGCACGTGCTCCACCACCTCTTGACCTGGCAAAGTCCCACTGACCACCCTATAGAGAAAATCCCCTGGATGGGCACTCTCCATCACATGGGAGGCACAGCAGCCCTTGCAGGTTCTCACCCTGAGCACAGGGAAGCTGGAAAACAGAACCCTTGGATTTGCTCACCCATCTCAGCAGCTGCTTCATGTACAAGACACAATTAGGATTATTGTTAATTACTACACTTATGATAGGTTATGAAATAACATCTCATTCCTTGTCCTTCAGGACGTGAACACTTCAACTACCAAATTCTTTTACCACAGAATGCTGGTAAGGCACAAAGTATTCACTGAGACAGAGAGAAAAGTAGCAAAACACAGGAAATTATTTATACAGCCAATAAAGGAAATCAATTAATTCAGTGAGACAGAAGATGGTAAATGACCATGTGAGTTGATGCAGCCAGTGGTTATTATCAGTAGCCTGGTGAGCAACTGCCTTTGCTCCTGCTAAAGGAGGATGTCACAGGATGTGCTCTATATAATTCAGACACCTTGCAGTCTGCATCATAAACATATTGATTACATCACTTAGACAGACAATAAATCATTGTTTATCTGGCATATTTAGTCCATTGCTTTTGATAACTCCATGAAGGGTTTACAAATCTCACATGCAGTAATTTTACCTGGATATGTACAGCATGTGCTTCAGGTTTTTGGACATCAATATTCATTCTTGCTGATTTCTTTCTTTTTTCTTTTTAATTTTTGCTTCATTATCAATGGAGCCAGACTTGATGGTGTCACTGATGGGGAGGGAGAAGAAGAGGGGAGAGCAGATGCTGCAATCAGCTTTATGCTGATGAAGATTTCCTTATGAAGTCTGAGAAACTGCTTTGGCAGGTAGCAGAGTGGATGACCAAAGTCAGTGTGAAATTTGGATTACAACTGAACACACAAAAGGAAGTGGCAGCTGCAGCAGGGAAAGCAGAATTACAGTGAGCTGAAGAACAGGAGAGGGAAAAGTTGAGCTTGCAAAAGTGGTTCTCCAGCCAGAATACTAAAGACAGATTTGGTGGCAATGTGAAGACCTCCAGGAATATTCAGCCCTTACAGAACTGAGCTTTGCATTGCTGTTTTCTTCCCAATCACAGGAGGGGTGTATGGTTTCTATGAAAAGATGACATATGTTCCCTGTCCGAAATGCCCAAGCATGAAAGTCCAGTTCCTGCACTGAAATTCCATTTCTCAAGCAGGGAGTTTTTCTATTTTCTCCTTCACATTTTCCTCATTTTTGGAATATTTTCCTTTATCACTACTGAAGAAAAACAATCTAGGAAAGCAGAAATTAAAATAAATGCCTGTGAGAGAGAGTACAGAAGAGGAGAGTTGTTTTTGGCCTCTCTTGTTTTGGTTTTGCTGGCATTCATGAGAGATAAAATGTTTTTTAAAAGAATCTTTCTCAAACTTACAAGGCATGAACAGCTAAAGGAGCTCACAGTGCTGGGCTGTATCCACATCCCTACCAGTGGGTACTGCATGACCTTGCACACCCCTTTGTGCCTCAGTTTCTCCAAGTGTAAAATAACTTCACTGATATATTGACTTCCTGAAATGCCTCATTGCCTCAGTACCTACTCATGAAAAATACAATTACAAGAGCTGAGCATAATTATCAGTTTCTGAGCAGTCTCTGGAAGGTGGTGAGGTGAATCAGCTGACTCAGGAATGAAAAGCCAGTTTTCCTCCTCAAGGTGTTACAGGGAATTGTTACCTGAAACTCTTAGGACGTGACCTTCAAGAGCATTCAGCTCCCCAGAGTTCCAATTTCTGGTCCATTTTTAGGCACTCAGAAACAAATGCATTTCCAAGCCAGCTTCTCCTACAACAGATCCCAACATTTGCACAAAGGTTCTTCTAAAACTCCCCCAACTCTGCTTCAGTGCTGGGAAGGGAGACTCAGATTCTCCAGAATCCCTCCATCCCTCGTGAGCACCACGGAGATGATTTCTGCATCTGAACCTGAGTATTTCCACATGTTAAAAAGGCAGCTCATGCCAAAAAGCTCCACTCTTGCTGCAGAAAAAAGCCTGACCACATGACAAATGACCATGGAGACATCTGTCTTCCTCCTGTACCTGTTTTAATCCTATAGGCCAGCTCTGATCAGGGAAAGCTCTAACCACAAAAATTAATTCTCACAAAAAGACACAACGAAGACCTCAGGGCAAAAAAAGGTGCTTTGTTTTTTGTTTGGTGGGGTTTGGTTCTTTTTTTTGTTTGTTTTTTTTCGTTATTATTTTGGTTTGTTGTTTTTTTTTTTTTTTTTTTAAACCACAGTGTCTGCAGGGTCTTATTTCAGCAGGAAAGTGTTTTTACTCTGGAAGGAAAATGCAGTCTGGGGAAGGGAGCAGCGTTTAGTCACTGTCTGGGTGTGCAGGATACGTGCATGCCCGTGCCAAGTGTGTAAATCTGATGCTGTCAGCAAAACTTGCTGTCTCCTGACAGACACCCCGTGCAGCCTTCAAAACTCCTACAGTCAATCCTCTCACCTGTCAGCCTGAGAGATAACCTGGAGTGCTCTTCCCTTCTCTTCCTCCACGAAAACACCAGCAGAGGAACAGTTCTGTCACTTGGAAATATGAAGATTCTGGGATTCTCCAGCACAGCCTCTCTCCGAGGGGTTATTTTAAACATTTTTATCTTCCAGCTCACTTAAAACTCTAACAAATAAAACTAAATGATGGTGTTAATTTTATCTGCTGCTCCATGTACTGCTGCAGTCTTCAGTCTTCCACTGCGGTCCAGCCTCCAGCGGCGCAGGCAGCAGAGCTGGAGCAGTGGGCCCTGGCTGGCTTTACAAGATGCCTCAGCTAATAATCTGTCAATTTATCTTCCTCCACTGCTCTCTCCTGCTTTCCACGGGGGGGAGTAACAAAAATGTTCCCAAAGCTTTTTAAAATTTTTTTGGCTGCGTACGTATGTCTATATAATTATCAAAGCATCACTTAGCGTTTGCTAAGACAGATCATGTCATTGAACAATTCATTTTAAGCACTGCAGCCTGGTATGACTGGGCCTTTTGGCATAATTGAATCCAGACTACTGCTGTCAAAACAGGGAATTTATGAATAATAAATTGATTGTAGCCAGCAAAGCTAAGTCTGAAAGATAGCAGGTTATGTCAAGGAATAAGAAGAAATTTAAAAACACAATAAAGATTAATGTAGAATCAAACCTGCAATGCTTCCACAGTGGACAATAAAAGCAAACAAAACTGTTGTTCTTCTATGACATAACTTATAGTGCCACAAAGAGCTTGAGCTCACAGACAGAAGTGAAGAAAAAACACATGCACACCTAAAATGTTAGTGCAAATATAAGATGGAACGTAACCCCACTGTGGATGTTGACATAGCCCTGATGGTTTCTAGGTTGGGTTATCATGGTTTATAGAAGAGGTAATGTGTTTTATTAGATCAACTGATATGCAGAACAGCAGCAGGCAAGTGTTCTGCCATGGCACATGTTTGTGAGATCTCTGAACTTCAAACAAGCACGGTTCAAGGTTTCTGTGCCAACAAAAGGCAAAAATAGAGACACAAAGGAACTCCACCCACCAAAGAAACAGCCAGAATTAATGGCCAGGACTGCAGGCAGAAAATAAGCTGTAGGGTGCGACTGTCTTTACAGCAAAGGCACTTAGGAGACAGAACAAAGGGTCACCAGGAGGAACACGTTCCCTATCCCATCGCTTTGAAATCACAACGAGCTGCCTGTCTGCAAAGAGCATTTGAACTGCACAGATCTTACAGGAGCAGCAGAGTCACGGGGTAAAACCCTGCAGCCTGTGATCTGTGCAAGTCACTCTGTGACCTCCCAGCCCCTCTGGGCCCTGGGCTGTGTTCACCTCTGCCTGTCCTGTGACCACCCAGCCTGGCTCTACATGCACTCATCTGCTCAGAGGAGCACTGCTGGCTCAGAGAGGGGACTCCAGCAATTTCTACTCCTTACTCCTGTTGTCTGGGAAATTGTTTTCTCTTTAACTTTCTCTAGCTCCTGGCTCTGATCATAGACTTCACAACCCCACTAAGCCTCCATAACAGCTTCTGGATTCCCCTTGAATTCAGAACTGGTATTATTTGATGATCTTCAGCATTGCTTCAGTCACTGTGGATGAGAGTCTACCAGGGCAAACACCTGCCCAGACCTCCAGCTTTCAACACGTGCTGGCCAAACTCCCTGCACATCACCTGCAGGTTGGACCATGGCAGTGGCAGGCAGGGACTAACAGGAGCAGATGGTCCTGCAGCTCAGGGGCTCCCAGGGAGCCAATGGACTCGATGAAGTAATCATTAGCAACACATCCTGTTGGTTTCATGACAAATGGTCCTCTGGGAATGTAAATTTAACACAGGATCAAGACCTCTCTTCAGAAGTTTGCCATTAACAGCTGGCCAATTATTCTACTTTTAAATAAAATGACTAATCATAACTGAACTCAATTTACACAGGACACACAGAAAATTCCATAACTGCCTCAAACTCATCCTTCATTTAAAACAAAAAGTTCAAATAAGCTAATCAATTAAAAAAACGGTATGAGCTGGAGCCACCCTCTATCACGAAATAAATTGAAAGTAACCACTTCCAACTCAGTGGATTTATGAAGATGGGTGCTAAAATAAGGAGAAAGCTGTTGGGATGAGGTCTTTCTTCTCTGGCAACATTCTGAATAAACATTACTGATTTTTTAGCTGGGGCATGTCCTGATACCTAATAACATCCAGGTTTCCAGCCCTGTATTCCCAGCTTGGATGCACTGCAGTCACAGCTGCAAAGCTCTGTACAAACCCAGAACACACCTACAAAGGTCTACATTTAAGCTGTGAATTTGGAAAAAAAAAAAAAAAACAAAAACCCAAACAAAAACTAAACAAAAAAACCAACTCCACCATCTGCTAGTAAACGAAACCATGGGTTTATTGGCAAGATTCTCAATAAGGAAAGGGTTCTCAGGACAAGACTGATTCCAATAACAAGATATAGTAATTGAGGCAAACAGATAAACTTTGAGCCATTGCACTGGCTACCAGCCCAAAAACATCAGTGGAATTGGTTACTGCAAGGGCAATTCTAAGGGCAAAAGTCACCATTTCAGGATAGTGAAAGTAGTAGAGGCTTTCTGCAAACTTCTGTTGACTTTGCTAAGAGCACAAACTCTCAAAAAAGAAGAGAGAAAAACCTATCTATACATTTATATGGATGTCTATATTCAGAAAAGAATTGCTCTGTGCCCTGACCTCTTATCATAGCTGGTCTTATTATATTCATTTTCAGTGGTATCGAGTGATTCTATCATTATTAATAAGACATGTTGATATGACATTAATAAGACAAGCTAAGTTCTCCCCCTCAGCCTGACAGAATACAAAGTAGCTGACAGGCTTATGTTCTTCCAGAACTGATGGATTTTCTTATTCCCAAGTCTTTCTCCCCGCAGGACAGCATGGATGGGGGATGGAATCAAGAGTAGCTCAAATTTATCTTTGCCCACCTGGTCCTCTCTTCCCTTCCACCCACTGTGAACATCAGGAGGAGGCAGTGATGAGAGACTGCATCCCAGGGAGAGCTGTGTAACACTCCCCCCTCAGCAGACTCTAACACACATATGTTTGACTTCACTGCAGAAGTTGCCAGGGAACCCAGCCATGATGGAAAAGAAAATCTATTCAGGAGGGGGAATGACGCCTTCTCAAGGAAGGACCAAAATAGTGTTAATGCTGGGTACACTTCCACCATCCTCTACAGGAGGATGTTAAAAGTGCTCTGCAAACCAACATCCTGCAACATCTCTCCTGGATGGTTAAGTACTCTTAATTTTCAAGGTCAAGCCTCATACTGTATCACAAAGATAAAAACTACAAAGTAGTCAAGAAACTCCCTCCCATGCAGAGGATTGCAATTAATTTTTTTTTCATTTTTTTTTAAGGTCCTGTTTTGGGGTGAACCTGAAATTTATAGTCATCAAAGAGAGACACTTCCAAGGAAATATTTCAAGGAACATCTATTCTTCTCAGAAGCAGTGAAAAGGTCCAGATGAAACCTTATTTTGGATACTGTAATGCTCGTCACATCTCAGCCTTTAATGCTCTGCAGCTCTGGATGATGCTGGTCAAATTTTACCCTCTTTCACACTACAGTAAATCTAGGCTAAATCCACTGATTTACTCGCATTTCAAGCTCATCTCCTAGAGCATGAAAATGTTATTTGTGGTAAAATGAGTTATTGTATTTTTCTCTCCATTAACATTGATGTGTTTCATGTAGCAAATACTGGACGTAGTCGCTGTGTGCACCGCCAGTGATGAGGGAAATCAGTAGAAGATCAGAACTTAATTGTTAAATGATCTTTCAGATTGTCAGAAAATTAATGGCACACTGTGGGCCATGTAGTGCATGCCTTGGAAATCTCAGTGCAAGCTCCCAGCTCATTTAAATAATTTCAGTTTATACATTTAATTTGCTTTTTATGCAGACATTTAATTTGCTTTTGTTTTGTTTTTTGAAGAAAAACACCACGTATTAGGACTCTTTATGCACGCACATGTACATACACAATTTCCAAGAAAGTGCTATTTTCAAGCAAATTATATGAAATGTAAAATTAACAAAATGCAAATAATATAAACAATCTAAATTAAATATTAAAACAATGCTATATTTGAATGACTGGATTTTATTTTCATAAGAAGCTAAACTATAAAGCATTCTTACCAATGCAACACCCAGCTGTTTGGTGTTTAGCAGTGGAATAACATTATTCTAGTGCAGCTGCTGTTATTGTTTGCTGTATTTCTGCCAGCTCGTGGAAGCCAGAGATGTTCATCTCGCAGAGAGGGACAGCTCTGATGAAAGCTCCAGTTTGACAGATGCTCCCATCAACAACTTTGTTCCTCTGATTGACTACATGGTATTTTAGGCAAATTAACCTGTCCAAAAAAATTCTTTATTGCTATGCTTGTGGCACAGATGGAAATATGAACTTGACAATTCTGGGTACTGGCTTAGCAATTAACTGAGATGTTTCAATAGACTAATGAACTTTCATTCAAAGCATGCTCCCTGTCAGGAGAAGAGACAGGCTGTTGTTTGAGAAAGTGTTACAGAATGTCAAATAGATCTTGACAGTGATGCCACTATGAAATCTGAAATATTAGAAAGGCACAGAAAGGAAGTAATTTACCACCTTTATAATCTCGGGTGATCTGAGATGAATCTTTATTATCAAACCCTGAAACTCTATTGCATTTTACAGTCCTTTTTCTGTAATTCACACCCTGGATAATAACAGTTCTCAGTCACTACAGCTGTTCCATTTTGAATGGTCACCCGTTATTGAGGAGGAAAGAAAAAAAATCAAGCCATCATTCTTCTGTTTTTTGAAGATGTTAACATCCAACTAAATAATTATCTAAGAAACTGTTACAGGAAACCCAAATTATCTGAAATAGTATGGTTCAAAGGAAACTATGTGTAATTAGTGTATACAGATAAATATGAAAAGGATTTATTTGTTTGGGGAGAAATGAATGGAAGGTTCTAGGGCAGGCTGGAGAAAACATAGAGAAATGACTTAAAAACATGCATTTGATAAACTGAATTGGTATTTCTGGGATCCAGCTTACACAGTGCACGTAGTGCTCTTAAAGCAGGGACACTGGACAGATCTCATCCTTGATGGCCCAATTCCTGCACATTTCCTGGATGGGGGACGACAGGAGCAGGCCAGAGAGCAACATTTCACTAGATCAGAACTGAAAATCTGATGGTTCCCCCCCAGCTATATTTTTCCATCCAGTTTATTCAACACAGCCAATCTATTCTTAAATTTTTTGAGAGCTGTATTATATTCCTTTTGTTGGGGAGGAGCTAAACCTGTCCCATTACAGTCAGGCACCTAACTCTGGGTAAAAACGTGCAGTGTGACAAAATATAATCCACTTTTCCCTACACACCTCGTAAACAGCTTGAATCTCATCATAAAATATTAAAAGCTTAATATTGCAGTTGGTTCCTTCTGAGTATCAAGACTTGGAGTAGCCCCAAGCATGTCAAACACGCATTGGAAACGCTACATTTTTAAAGCAAGGCAACGTGCTAACTGATATTCTGCAATATTTAGTCTAAAAACCTTCAAACAGTTTTAAAAATTCTTGAAACCATTAACTACTTGATGACCTAATAGCACTAAAATGACCATTAAACTTTAGAGTGGGCTTTTTAAAAAGTCATCAATAAATAAAATGATTTGAAAATACTGCTCTGCTGCTATATTTAATCCTACAACTGGAAAATTGCTTCTCCTACTTAATCTAACTGCAGTATTCCCACTGGTTTCAAAGTAATTCCACATATTAGCTTGTAACTTGGACAAGTGCCATACCAGAGTGATTCTTTGAGCTGACAAATTAATAAACCAGGTAAGATGAGCAAACAGCCCTGACCTGTGCCTCCCTTTGCCTTCCAGGTATAGCAAGGGCAAGGCTGGATCTCTAGATGCCACTCACTGCTCCAGAGCAAAGCCCAACCCCTCCTCTGTACAAACCACTGGATAAATCATTTATCCTGACTCCTTTCTCAAACTGTTAAATGCTGCTTACACTGATTCCTCTTGAAATGATGCTCACAGCCATAAGTATCATAATTAATTATGCAGACTATTATTGTACATGACATACCTGTTTCTTACATTTAGCCATCAGAGCAAGCTGTTTAGCTATGACAAATGGGGATATATGTTTCCAGTGCTCTACTTTTCATTACAGAACAGACTCACAGAAAACAGGGTTTTTTGTTGACCAGAATCAAAGAGGAATGTTTTCTGTCCACTGCTCATAGGTTCCTCTCAAAATTGCCTGTTTCACACAATTTCCCAATATCAATTTATGAACATTTCTTTATCTCTGGAGATGTTACACGAAACCTGAAGCAGTCAGAAGGCAAACATCCATTTGAGCAGCTTTCAGCTACACATGATATTCAGCCACACGTTCCTCACCTGAACTGCTCACCCCAATGCCACTGGATCAAGTGATGAAACACCAGTTTGGAGCTGAAGGGGACAATCCAAAGCAAAAAGGGCTGGGAAAGAGACTGTGTGAGGAATTACTCCAGCCAGAAAAGGGAATGTAGGCTGAATCCTTCGAGAGGAACAGCAGCCCTGTCAGTAGCAAGCAGAAGGTCAACAGAAAGCCTTGTTCAGAGGCAAAAATAATGGGGATCTCTTTGTTTAAATGTGGCAGAAGAGCAAAAAGCTTTGAGGACCTTTGGCATCCTGCTGAGGTCAGTGCAGTATTTGTGTCCCAGTGCACCTGGTTCATATTTTCCAGCAGTGTCTGGGGTGTCAGGATGGAGCTCTCCAGAACTGCTCTGTCCCTGAGGGATCTGTCACTGAGCAGGGAGAGGTGGGCACACGACCTATTGACTGCACAGATCGATTCCTTTTGTTATCCTGGCCCAGGAAACTCTGCCAAATTTTAGTGCCAGTGAAATCATCTGAAATTCCCTTTTAACTTGAGGATGAGGTTTCTGGCTCTTTAAAGCAGCCTGCTCTGATATCAGGCAATGCAAAGACACTGCTGAAAGAACACTGCAGTGAAAGGCCAAGAAAAGTTCTGTTTGCCAGAAAGTGGAGTTGAAAGGCTTGCCTTGGGAACTGTAATCAAACAGCCAGATTAAAGCAGTGCTGGATCTCCTGAAGTCCACAGGAATCCTCAGGAAGACCCCAAGAAGACAATGAGTCAGAGGCTGCTCTCTCTGTTTGAAAAGCTCCTCTATTTCTCCCTCCATTTCATTCCTATCAGACCAAAGATGAAAGACTTGGTGACTGTCACATGCCTGGTACCTCCTGAAGCACGGGGTGCATGGAGGGCAGAGGAAGGAGCTGCACTACACAGGAGGAGAATAAAGCTGGGGGGCTGCAGAGGGACAGCCACAGTGGAGAACCACAGCCCTCATCCAGAAAATGATTCACCATTCCTGTGTGAGCACAGATCCTGCAGAGGGACAGCCACAATGGAGAACCACAGCTCTCATCCAGAAAATGATTCACCATTCCTGTGTGAGCACAGATCCTGCTGATGGGACAGCCACAGTGGAGAACCACAGCCCCACACCATCCTGGATGCACTCTGTGGTGCTTTGAAGTGATGCAAAGAGGAGAAGGCAGCATTACCTGAACGAGGAACACATCTCTAGCTATATAAACACAAATGTATATACATCAAAATATTTACAGCTGTACGCTTTCCTAAATCACTGCACTGCCTTCAGTCTGCAAAACATTGCTGGTGATTTCAACACCTAATTACTTGGTATTTTCCCCCCTCATTCTGTCAGTTCTTCATTCACTATGAAAATGACAGTTGTAACTCCTATAAAATGTTGATTCAATTCAAGACACTTGGTAAATTTACCATCAACCCTTCCAAAGCAAAATTAAGGAACGCCCTACCAACCTGTTCCTGCTTTATAAATAAAATGTACTTCCTGACACAGAAATTAAATGTGTTGCTTGGGTACGGTGGTGAACTGCAGCCAGACTTACATTTTATGGAAATCTATGACAAACAGGCTAATAAGGATTCTTTATTTTTCATTTACCAAGTTCCATCTTTCTGTATGAGCAATATACCATGTAGAAGATGACTTTGAGCTTTTCTCTGCAGATATATCTGAGATACTCTCCCTTTTTTAACTACTGACTGTTCAAAAAGCCCATTCTTAAAGCTGAACCCTAAACAATATTTCTCTTTCATTTTTCACAGCACAGCTTTTTACTTTCTTGAGTCATCAAACTGACAACTACCGTCCCATTTTGGTTGAAATGGTAAAAAGGTGTTTCAGTGCTTGCTGCTGCCCAGTCATGATAATTGTGGGTGTAAATACATGCCCTTATTTCAGAATTGGGAGTTGGAGGCTGCATCCTGCCCATCATATTTAATTATCACCATAAGCTCTCTTCCTCCTCCTGCCTATTCCAATGATGGATCATAGCTCATACTACATTAGCAAATTTTTTTATGTGGGCACCATTTCCTTATTATGGTTTGCATTGTGCTTAGCACAGTAGGACTCTGTCCCTATGTGGCATCATAAAACAGTAAGCATAAAATAACAGTAGTAATTACCAGTAGAAAATAATTAGATGAAAAAGACTGTGACCTCCCAGTGACAAATCACATAAAGCCCCAGTACATAAAGCATTCAGAATTCTTAAAAGCATCAGCACCAGCAGAAGTCATGCTGGCAATAAAGACAAGGCAAGAGGCCATGGATGGAAATACTGTAATGCCCTCTGAGAGCATTTCCATCCACTGCAGACACATCTGTGCTCCTCTGTAACGGGGAAAGACAGGCTCACCTGGAAGCTGGTGATTCACCCACAGAAGGAGCATCTCTGTCTGCACCAAGCACACACTGGATGGGGAGAACAGGGCTCTGACTGCATCACCTCCTGTGCAGACCAACACCAAGGGATTGCAGCACTCCCCTCTGAAAAACAGGGCAGGGACTGCCTGCAGGAGCTTCCTAAGAAAGCTGCTTGTTGCCACTGAACCTGCAAAGTTTTGCTCTGAACCTCTGTTAGACAATAACTCAGTATTAGGGGACAGGCTGCTCAGCAATCCAGACGATGACACATCAGGAGCAGCGTGCACCTTGTAGAGCACTTAAAGCTCCATTGAAACATTCAGAAACAGAAGCTTTTCAGAGAGTCAATGACAGCCACAGCAGCCACCCACAGTCCTGCCCAGCATTGCTGGCAATGTCACTCAACACAGCTCCCCTGATTACAATCACACTTAAACACCAGACTTGAGCTGAGGATCCATCTCATGGTTTCTTTTGTTCAGGGGTCTCTATGTACTTATTTCTCATTTTTCAGCCAGGCAACATGAAAACACTAATAGAAAAGAAGCATCCCCACGAAGGCAATAATGAGATGGTAAATCTAGAGATCCTCCTGGAGCTCCTGCAAGCAACAAAAAAGGAGCTGTGTGAAGAAGAGGTTTCCCTCGGAAACACAGAGAGTAATCTTTTAAATATTGCATTTATTCAATAAAAGTATCCTAGTGAGGCTGCACAGGCTACATGCTTGCATGGGAGCCTCTCCAGCCCCCTGGGTAATGAGTCCAGAGTCAGTTCCAGCAGAACCTCACTGCATCTGTCCCACAGACAGAAGGTGCAGGAGGTTTGACACCAGCACTCCCATCCCTGGGGCAGAGGGCATACGTGGCTGTGCCACTGCAGAACAGCTTCTTCCACCTCCACTGACCTGCTTCTGTATCAGAACTTTCTCTTTTCCCTGTAATACCTGGAAATGACCTATTTATTTGACGTGCAGCTCAGTGTCTTAATAACTTTGCCATTAGTGATGGAATTTGCATCCTCACTAATGCTTGGACTATGGAATTATCAAAAAAACATAAAAAATATTAATGATTCTGTCACTAAATGGCACATTTTTAATGGCACCTGCTGTACTAAACCAAGTGTGCTTTGAGCAAAAAGGATGTTTATTGAAAAGAATGTTTAGTTTGCAAAGCTTGGGTGCTGTCCAGCCTGACTGGCTGTATGCATTAAGCAAATCCTTGTCCAGAGATTACAACACAATTTCCTCTCATTATTGTAAGTGAGTGACATTTTGAACTTTTGTGGGAAGACAAGTTTCAAGAAACCAGAGAAGCTGGTGTCTGGAAGGTAACCACAGGGTCATTACTGCCACTGTGCTGGGTGAGAACTCAATAGCAGCTATAAAAACTGACCTATGAGAACATCCATGGAAATGATTCCTTCCCAGGACTTACAGCACAGCCTGAAAAATGCACTTTTTAACTTGGTATAGAGACTGTTAACCAGCTATGCTCTCCCATGGCCCTACCCTTCTATCCCCTTGGACACTGAGAAGGTGGCAATGAACCTCTCCCCAAAGGCACAGAAAACACATCCCTTAACCCACACCCCTGCTGGCAATGGGAAAGAGATGGTTTTGCCCAAGTCTGTGGGCTCTGCTTTGGGAAGCAGCAGCTGGCTCGCTCACTTCCACTGCCTCAGGGGCCTAATTCCCTCCTTCAGCTGCAGAGGGGAAAAGCTTTCTCTCCTTCCTCCCTCCTCTGAAAACCTCACACACAGAGTGCTGTGAGGGGAGGACTGCTGGTGCTCCACTGCTTCCCCAGAGCCCCGAGCTGCTGTAACTCAGCTGAGCACCATCTACTGAAACAATCGTTTGTTTATATTAAATCTTACTTCAAACATGGTAATGGTATCATTTTATATTTCTACAGAGCTATTCATCCCAGAGGATCCCAAAATGTTTCAGCTACTTATGGGCAGCAGCTGTTTAATAGCGGATGGTATGACTGCACAGCAGTGCAGGGCAGGAGCAGGCAAGAGCTCCACATCCAACAGAAACTGCAGGGGGAATTCAGGCAGGTGAAACTGAATTACCCAAATTGCAATTTAGCCAAGACGCCTGGGGCTAACATCTCTCTGCTCACAAAATGTTGCCCTTAACAATTCGGAGGGCATTCATCTGTTGACAAATAGAGAGAAATGTCTTTGGGTATTCATGCAGCTTGCTCAACTCAAAAGCAAATTGAAAATTATAATAAAGCCTGTTCCACATTCTTCATTCATTATAGCTGTGTTTGTGCCACGTTATTTCTGGGCACATTAGCATCTGCTGGGAAGAGCTCATTAAATGACCATTAGCCTGGTCTTCTCTCCTTCCAAGACAGTGCAGGAGCTGAAAGTCTGTCTTTCCTCCATGGCACCACACATGGAAATGGCAACAGGACAGGATTTCATTTTGGCAAGACACGTAACAGAGAAAGTTTTTTGTTGGAAGCAGCTGTGAAATAGAAGGAAGAAAGTGCAGGGAAAAATGTTGCTGAATAGCAAGCCTAGGAAAAAATATTGCCACAGTCAATGAGGAACAACTGCAGCCAACCTCAAAACAAAACAGGGACAGCCCTGCTCACTGATCTACAGAGATTTGCCTCAAATTCACAGAACCCTGGTCCATCAACAAGTCAAAAGGTAACTTAGGATGTTGAAATGACCCTTACAGCAATGGTGCTAAAGAAACATTGCTTGGCCCTAGAGTTTTGCCAGACTCATCTGTAACAAAACCACATCTGCAGCAACCAGAGGTGGCTGCAGAACTGACACAGCCTGAGCTCCATGGAGGAGAAGAAAAACCTGTGGGAACAGCTGAGTTGAGGAGAGAATGAGAAAGAATCAGATTTGACATGGGAAGAACCAAAACCCAAAGCAATTCTCAAAGTCTCATGGTTGCCATAGTAGAGATCAGCTCTGAGACAAGCTAGAGGTGACACATTTACATTGCTTTGCTTTTCAAAACAAATTACTTCTCACTCCTACCAGAAGAGCACAAAACACGTGAGCTGGAGTTAACAGACACAAAAGTAATATTGCAGCTGCAGGAATGAAAAGATGGGAAGAACCTCGCACTCCAAAAGTAAACAAAAGAAGTTAAGGGCTAAAAATTGTATTTGGGGATTTTTATTTTGTGGAAGGCTTTCATGGTGGAGAGAGGCCATCAGGGCACTGGTTTTATGGCCTGTACAAACATTACTGGCTCATGTCTTCTCCCTCTTTTTGATTTACAAGGAATATTTGATTTTCAAGGAATTACAAGGAATAATAAGGAGTAACAGAAATTGTCATAGAGGAGCACAGCTCCACAGTCATCTTCCTTCTCACATCTGTGATACTCTTTCTAAACATCCAATCTGGAACAAAGTTCAAAAGAGTCTGTTGGTGGTAGTCATGGAATAATCCAACAACCGTCCTCATGACTACTTAACAAAATCTGCAGATTTACCAGCCCAGGAGATTATGCCTTTCCCTGGCTTTTATGGCTATTTGGTGCTTTAGCCTCATTTCTCAAAGAACCAGTATTAAAGAATCTCAGTGTCTCTGTGCTCCCCTCCAGAAACCTTGAGCCCACTTCAGCTGACCTTGCCAGAAAGACAGAGATCTCCAGAACTTTCATCAGCAAATTGCAGAAAAAGCTGTGTAAGTACCTGCACCAAGGAGAGCTGCAGTGAGAGCTCAGCTCCTGCCAAATTCCCAGGCATCCCCCTGGAATGAGTCCCCAGAACACCCAGCCATGGCCAGCACTGCTGCCCCAGCACAGCTCTGGGGAAGGCAGCTCCAAGGGATGTCCCAGCAGGAACCAGGCTCCAGCAGCTCACCTGCCTGTATCTGCTCACCTGCCTCGTCCCAGATGCTCTGGCCAAACAGGTTTTGGAACCTTCCCAACTGATATTGTGTGTCAGTGAGTTCCACAGACTAATTAGACACTGCACAAAGGCTTTTCCTTCGGGGTGCCTTGGGTTTTGCTGACTATCCCCCCCTTCCCTGCAACCCAGAAGGAATTAGACTGTCTACATCGCAGACAGTAATTACTATCACCTTCTCCTCTTAATTGATCTGGCTCCAGTGAGCAATAAGAAATTAAAATAATTAGCAGATATGCTTAGTGTTCCTGAAGTCCCACCTACACTTTGTAGTCTATTTACTTTAGAATCAGCTGGGTCCATCTCTTTCCCTGCCTTGCCAAGCTTGGAGAAGTTTCCCAACTCAGAAACAAAACCCAGCTGTAGCTGCTGTATTGGGCAAGTGCTGCATCACCAGTGTGGGTGAAACAGCTCTTCCTGAAGGCTCATTTGGATAGCAAGGGATGCTCAGTGCTCTCCTGTCCCCTGGAGAGGCAGAGCATTATGGGCAGCTCTTCATGCTGTCAACATTTATACATTTGCTCCACTTTCGCAGAGAAACACATACATCCAGGTTGGGAAGAGAAGCTGAAGTCTTGGAATAAAAATAGCATATTTAAGGGATTAATTTCAGTTTTGTTCCTAGTGATTTCAGCATTGCATTAATTAATGTTCCATCTTGACTGCTGAGCACAGACAGATTTATTTTATTTTAATAGGAGGAGAGAGCTTTGAGCACCATGTGGTTTTTCCCAAGCACTTGCTCCTCCAGTAGCTAAATGTGGAGATATCACTTAAAGTAAATTGTGCCCCCTCTCTGCCCTTAGCAAATAGTCAGTGGTTTTGTTTTTTTTTTTTTTAATTTTTCCTTCTATGCACAAATAATCTGCATCTATTGCCCTCCTTGCAAGAAACAAGAGAAAATCCAGACCCCAGCAAAGTTCAATCTTCCCTTCCCTGCACTCTGTAAATTTAGTCAACAATATTAATCCACATCGAACAATTCTGCAGAGTACAACAACAAGCTGGTTACACAGACAGGGATGCAATCAGAATTTAAATGAGTTCCTGTTATTCTCTTCAAGCCTGCACAGTGCTGAAGAAGCCTGTCTAATGTCTCTTTAACAGAGAAAAAAAAAATCAATTTAAAATATTTTAACTGTTCTGCTAGTACTATTGTCTGTACTCCTGAAGGAGAGAGTTTCTTGATTTGCCCTCCCTCCCCAATTAAAGGCAGTCATCAAAGATACACATTGACCCAGTGTCTTGACAATGCTTTATGATTAAAAGACTCAAATACCTTCAGCTTATTGTGCATTTAAAAATATAATGAAAACAAAGAGTAATTTAACATTCTGCAAGTTTGTTGTTTCTTTATTCCTTCTACTTTGAAATTCTTTTATTCATTTTATTTTTATTCCTATTGCAATGATACTAATGAGGGCAACTCCAGTACTCATTGTGCTAGGAGCTGTAGAAACAAAAATAATGATAAAATTCGCTCTTATTTAACCTGCATTCATACTATACAGTCTCCCACCCTCAACTCAACTTATTGTGTAATGGTTGGACTAATGCCTATCAGGGAAACGATGAACATTTGTGCATATTTAAGTCAAATCAGGTCATAGTCTGCTCCTCTTGCACAACACTCACTGAATTAAAACACATTCTATTCCCCAGTCTCCTTTTCTCCAACACATCAAGGGATTACTCAAAAAAAAAAAGGAAGACAAGATCTTGGCTACCTTTCAAAGCAGGCTCATCTGTCTGTGTCCTCGTGGACAGCACCAGGTGAATAAGTTAATGTGCATTCCTCCACCACTGGCTTGAAAGCATTCCTTCCACCAAGGTGCTCATTAGGGAACCCCGACCTTTCACCATAATCTCCATTCCTTGCTCTCCTCTAGCACTCCTCACAAGCAGCCTGCTGCCTTGGGAGCCTTCCATGGATCCATGTGGACACAGGAACAAGGATGGCACTGACAGCCACAAGTGCCCAGGGCCTGCAGGTTCCCTCCCACTGGGGCAGCAACAGAAGTGAAGACAAACATTGAGAAAAATGTTGGACTGTGTGAAATAAAACCAGATCTAGGGCTGAAGATAAATTCCTTCATTAGAGCCACCCCTTAGACAAAAGTCCAGTTATACTCTGGGGCCCTACAACTCTGTACCCCAAATCAAAAGCCCTAATGTAACCCAGAGTGGACATTTTCACAGTCAAAGCTCACTGCTGTTGGTATGCTGAACTGACTGTGACAAAGGAATGCATTTGCTTTTGAAGGCCTAAATATTAAACAGTATTTTCTCTGAAAACTTTGCTTGAGAAAAAAAAAAATCCTTGCTCTCATTTGAGCTAAAAAAAAATTTCTGGGTGTTTTCTCCTGGGCTCTTAGAGCTCCTTTATGCATTTTGTTGTAAAGAAGGAAGAATTATGGTAATTTAGTGTTTATTCTTTGAGAACCACTCTTGGCTCTTCTGTATAAATAACTAAATGTTCATATTAGTCCTAACATACTGAAAAATACTATTCTATACTACTCTTCTATTTGAGACTTTTCAGAGTGAAACCTATGGCAAACCATCTTCTGTCTCTTGCCCTTTTTTTTTTTTCAACAGGAGTCTGATATTTCCCTCCAGTATTTTCTCACCTGCTGTTCCAGCAGCAGCATCCCTCTAGGTATTAAGAATGGGGAAGGACTGTGCTCCTGTTGGGATAGCAATGCTCTTTCCTGTGATCAGTCCAGCCCTTGCACTCAGCTCTGTCTCTGAGCACACAGAAGCTGCTGTCTCTTGCCCACTGGGCTGGGCACACACCTTGGGAACAAACAGCAGCACCAGGAGCTGATGCCACTGTTCCCAGGAATATTGCTAGAGATGTTCCAGGATCAATGCTCAGGAATGGCAAAGCCCTGGGGTGCTCACACCACACAGCCATACCTGTGCCAGTGGGGCAGCCACGATGAGAACTGCACTAACATGGCCTATTCCTCCTGTTTTAATTGAAATTAAAGGCTCAGGAAATATTGTAATTTCTGGAGAAAACCTCTCATCTCCAGATATCTGTGATAGTAAGTCAAACTGCTTTTTTCCCCCCAAGTCTGAAATTTCCATGCATTTTAGGCTAAAACACTTTCAAAAGAGCAGAAGGACACAGAGGTTGCTTGTGAAGTCAAGGAAGAGAAAAAACGACAGTTCGGATTTTCAATGGACTGAACTGCCCGGTGGAAATATCTCTCACTTCTCACTAACGAGGTAGAAAGCTGAGAAGGAACTGTGCTCCTCACTCAAGTGAAAGAGAACATGAAAATTAAGTACAGCATCTGCTTCAGCATCAGCTCCAGAGACCTCAGCAAAGAGGAGCAGAGATCAAGCCAACCTGAATTTCAGCATCAGCTCCAAATGTACCTTTCTGCCTTGGGGAAACTACAGTTCCTCTACTGCTTTTTTTTTTCCCATCCATGAAATGATGATGATAATATTAATTACCCGAGGCAGTTAAGCTGAAGTATGGATTTTCTTCCCACATATTTATTCCACATTATTATGGCGCATTTCTATAGAAATATAATAGCAGAAATGTTTGAGCTTTTCTAATCTTTAGCACACTACAGCTGCATTTGTAAGCACGCAGAGCTCAAATTGGCAAGTATTTGTTCTCTATTCTCATATTGATTTCAATAGGACTTCTGAGCACTGAGTGTTTTCAAGAGCAGTTTACATGCACAGGTCTCAGAGTAGCACATTGTCAGTGAATGGAAATGAATACACGGTAAAAAATAACAGCTGCAAAACACAGGGGGATGTTCTACGTCAGATGCAAAAATCCTCAAAAGAAGAAAACTGTTCAGAAAAACTTGGTTTTTTTTTATTTCTATGAAGTATGGAAATTAGCAGACATTAAGCACAAATACATAATATTATACATATATCTCTATGAACACATGATTTTCTGTCTTTCTAAAACTGTTCAGAATGGAAAGGAAAACTACACAAATGACTTGTTGATTGCACTGTGAATCTAAGAATTCTCTAATTATCACTGACATCTCCTCATAATTTCAGAAGCTAAGTTGTTTAAAAAAAGGAAATCAAATACTGACACTAATAACTGTATCTTTCAAGTTATTTTCCCCCTCTCGGAACAGTAACTGCTTGTGTGTGCTAATGGTCCTTTTTTAAATTTTTAAGATACTTTTACAAACAAATGCAAATATTGATGATGCAAACTCTTAAGACCAGTAATCATTTTTTCAGCATAAACCCCTGGAAAAGAAAAGAGAAATCTGGGATTGGGTAGCACATGCTGGGGCCTCTCTTCATTTTAAGAAACTCCTGGTGCATTTAAGGTGGGAAGTTGGGAGCTGAGGACAGCCAAGCTCCACACACCTGCTCTGCTGTGTCTAAGCCTGGGCCAGATGAATTTGGGAACTGATGAGGTCTGAGCTGCCCTGCCAGCACACCTATTTATGAGAAATCCCTCCTGGCTCAACAGTCTGGGCCAGCAGAAGACACAACATCAACCAGAACCCATTCCTTGTGAGGGATGCAGCAGGATGCACAGAGACCTCTCCCATCTTTGGAGAACACAGTTTTGGAGGTCAAGTCACTCTGCAGCATTGGTGGGAATGCAGGGATAATGATAAATGCTCTGTGTCTGGCAAAGAGTTATTTAGAACATGCCAGAATACAGCAGTAAGGAAGAGACACCTTTCTCCCTCTGAAACACATTCCTTTCCTTTCCTGCAAATTCTTTCTTAGTAAGAAACATGCACAAAGAAAGGTGACAGCATTCTTCCTTCCCACATTAAGCAGACTAAGCTCTGAATTCTCATTCTGTGGTGAATGTTCCTTTAGAGAAATGATGGTTATACATTTTTTTAAAGAGACATCATTTCTGCATAGCACAGAGAAGTGAATTTGGATCGATGTTTACAAGACGGTAACACGCTGCTGCCCAGTGGAATTAAATGCTCCATTTTTTAAAAGAAGGCAGTTCCTCAAGAACATCACTGAGGCTGGATCAAGAAAGGGGGAATGCCATGAACTCCCAGTCTTCAGGCTGATCAAAATGCAACTTGTGCAGAAGAGTTTGGATGAACCTCAAGTGCACAGCTGCTTGTTTTACAGTTTCATTTTTTACATTCTGAAAGTTTATGTGATCTAATTAGCCATTTTAGTTCACAAAAATACATTTTGGCACGTTGGACTTGGAACAACTCAAATGCAAGGGGTATCCTTATGGGGGAGGCAGACAGGCACATGGAAAATAAGCATTATGCTTCCATTTCAGAGACATCAGGATGGGGAAGCAGAGCTGAGCTACACTTGCACAGACATAACTTCACCAATATGAACATTTTAGGTGTTATAAATACATTTACTTCTAGCTAAGAAAAAACTGATGATGCCTGAGTGGGACCGAGTGTGCCTGAGTGTGCC
>VZTT01037316.1:0-14304 GCA_013400855.1 Buphagus erythrorhynchus | reverse complement strand
AAGCTCATGAGCTTAGTGCCATGAAATCCTTACTACAGGTTTCCTGGGTATATTTTCATTCATTTTCATATAATATTAAAGGAACTTTTGATTAAGAAAAAAAATTAAACTTATTTGTATTCAGTCTCTGTGGATTTTTTTCTGTTTCAGATCCCAAGTATGCAAAACTCTACCAAAAGTAACATACTTGTCTGTATATCAACTAAAAAGTCAGAGGCCAAAAGGCAATCTAAAACATGAGCCAGATTAGCAGTGCTGACAGTTGACACAGTGACAAGTGACAAACACATAAGTCAAGGGACAAGCTACTTGGGCTGTCATTCCTTCATGCTATTCATTCCTGAGATAGAGCACACACAATCTGGCAAACTCCAAACTCCCAAGTGTACCCCAGTGTAATGGGGCAGATGCAGAGAGCAATGGGCCACTGGAAACCCTCCCCTTAACTTCATGGAGTTTTATGTGCACCTACTGGGGTTTAATCTGGTCTCTCAAATCTCACTGCTTTTGTGATTGCTATACATTTCTTATGGAGCTTGACATACTGTAAGAGCATTTTTATCCAAAAATGAGAGCTGCTCTGTCAAACACAACAGAAATGAAGAGATTTTTAGTGGTACTGTAAATTAATTCCAGGATGAAATGCAACAGCATTTAAAAAGACAGAAGAAAATAAGGTTGATTATATGGTAATCTGAATTGTTGGATAATGAGATGCTTTCATTAAAGAGCAGTAGCATAAAAATAGTTCTCAAGACTTGCACATCCTCTCCAAAAAAGGAACTATAGAGTATTGACACTTTCTGTCTAGAGAATATTACTCCTGTTCTGAATAATTCTGAAAAATCATGGAAAATTGATTACTCAGATCTATGTTCTCACCTCACTCAAGCTGGAGGGACGGGAATTATGAAAAAAAACTTATAAAAAATTTCAAGACAGTACCTCCCAAATACCCAAACATTGGATTTCATCAGTGATTCATAGTCTTGGTTGCTTTCAAACACTGATCCTCCAGCTGGCATTAAAAAGGGCAGTTCACAGACCCATCTGCTCTATACCATGTATTGTAGAGCATAAGAGGACTCTAAAATTGTCCAAAATAAGTGAAGTACTAGGCACATCCCCATTGTCCAAAATAAGTCATATAGCATGGTGTCAGAGACTGAAATGTGTGGAGACCTTGAAAGGCACTCTCAGTTAGAATGATACAAGAGGTCTCTCCCTCAGCTATCTCCTTTTGATAATGAATCCTGTTCCATCAAATCAAGACAACCCTCGTCCTGTTCCTTGGGACAGCCCCCTGCTCTCTCCCTGTCCGTCAGCCTTTTGGTCACTCCCACCCTGTTTCCCTGTTGGCCCCTATGCCCTAACCCCACCCTTGTGAAACCCCCATGTACTTAACCTGGACTCTCAGACCAACGCTTTTGCCTTTGTCTCTGAAGTCCGGGACTGTGCACACCTGTGGTCGAAATAAACATCTCTGTAAAACCCCTGCAAAGGCCCTTCCTGCTTTTTTACCTGCTCCACCTCAACAACGACACAACAACAACAGAAATGGTTCATGCCTTAAACATTGTTATGAAGGAATTTTGTCCATTACAGCAAAAACTAGAAGAAGCTACACAGAAGCCCACCCCTCCTTGAAGATGCCTGACTGGAACTGTGGACTGTGAGTTAAGCCGCTTAGATAAGATTAAGGCGACACTGTTGTTCAATCATCTCAGGTCTAGAGAGAAGCAAACAATGCTGAGGGAAAGGAATGCATCCACAAGAAAGCCAAACAGCAGAAAATCATCCCTGGCTGGGTTTGGGGTGGGGGAGACCACAGCCCTCAGAGGTCAGGTTTACACAGACTCCTCTGGGTTCTAAATCTCATTGCGACATGGCAGCATTGTTTGACAACACAAGGAAGTCCAAGGGAAGTTAAAACTGTACTCTCAGCTGCATCACCTTGTTTGCCAAATGTGTGTGGTGATGGTCAAGGTGTTGAAAAAACTATGGGGATTTTTTCCCAAGGAAAAACTAAGCATGAGAATAAGGGGGATATGTCTGAAACTCAGTTTTGCTTTGTTCATGTCAGTAGTGGATTAGAGAGGGTTGAAGTTGGAAATGAAACTCTTTGGCAGTCTAGATATCTGAAGAAATATAAGATGTTCTATTTTCTGACCTATACTTTTGGTGAGATTGTTTTTTTACAAATTCTGACGTTTTCGTTGTTAGGGAATGCAATATTAAAATACACACAGCATTGCTGTTATGGTAAGCAAAGGAACAGTAGCTCCATTACAAATCTCAGTTCTTCAATAATGGTATCTTTGTAGCTTTCTTTTGCTTCCACCTTGCCCCCTTGCCCTTCATATCTGGGGATGTGCTTACCCCTCACCTGTACATTACCAGTTTTGGCCATCTGCATGGGACCAGCTGGATGGGGGAATTCCATTTAGTCTAATGCCTACCAGGACATCTGTCTTGGGTCAGGGAATCTCCACCCAGGATGGAGCAAACGTGGCACCTCTGTGTGTTAGAGTCAGAGAATACAACTCTGCTTGCTGCGCCTTTAGTCTTCCCACACAAAATTCTTACAGATTATAGCTTCTGAGCGCCTTATTTTATAACCTTTATGTTCTTTGACAGTAGGCTTTGGGAATGCACTGCATTTAGAATGTAAGAAAGCAGATATCTGTATATCTGTATTTTCTAGAATATATGTAAAGAAACTCAGATGTTATGTTCTAGTATATGAAACTGTTGAATATGTCATAGCACCCCTTGCATTGTAACAAGTTGGCCAGTTTTCCATGTTTACAGCTGGTAACTCAGTTTGCCAATTAATGTGTTTAGCATCATGCTGATTTTCCAAAGAGTTGTCATGCTCTTCTTTGAAACCTTACAAGCCAGTTGGGCTTTTAACAAACTGACATTGGCTGATGTTTTATGTAGTCCATTTAAGATCACTGCTATGAGCCAACATTTTGTTTTGGGCTTCTTTAAAACAGATTGCACAGGCTGGAAGAAAACAAGAAGTTTTTTTCTAGAATAGCTATTTATTCCACAGCATCACACTGACAGATTGACTATTTAAATATGCTCTAAATAGTCAATTGAAAGTTGATAATTTGCATCTGAAATAAGAGATCCTATCAAAGAAAAATGATATTTTATTTATTGAGGTGGACTTCTGGATTAAGTGGAACATAAAAAGGAGGGAGGGAAAGGTTTTCTCCTGGGAGATAAGTAAGTCAACAAAATAATACTCCATAGGCACTTGTTATCGTATTTGATATTACAAGGCCATCTTGCTGCTCAAAAAAGTCTTGGTATGATTGTACAAATGACAAAGTGAGTCACAGGAGCCAGAGTTTTTTCAGAAATCTGCAGGCAATGGCAGAGCTAAACACCATCCTGGGGGTCTGGATGTCAAGGCTGCTGGGCAATATTGTTTTGGAATGCAAGCAGCATTTTTCTGCTGCCTTCCCTTTGCAGGTAACCACAGCATGGGTGAAACAGCAGACAACACACAGTGCCCATTGTATTGCACATAGATACAAGTATTTCCCAGATTTTCATTTGCATTGTGTTCCTTTGCAATACAAGCACTTAAAATACGAGCAATAAGATGGCTAAATTGGAAATCTGGCTTTTGTGAGAAATAAGGCTCATCCTTTAAATTTTTTTAAAGTTTAATAAGGGATAAAAGGGCTCCAATATCCAGTGCTGGGGTGCTTGGAAAACTGCCAAAATCACATCAGTTAGCTATAACAATTTTCCTTATATGCTTTTTCATTGCACTGATCAAATACATACTCGTGAAGATTATACATATTTAAACATTCATGAGTTCTTTTACATGTTCCAGGAATTCTTTAGCTTTGTTCAACCCCTGACTCGTCATGCAATAGTGTAGATTTGATTTTTAGGATTTGTGTACAATGTGTATGCCATTTCCTCACAATGACAAACGGGAATTATTGATAGCGTCAGGANTCATGCAATAGTGTAGATTTGATTTTTAGGATTTGTGTACAATGTGTATGCCATTTCCTCACAATGACAAACGGGAATTATTGATAGCTGCAGGATCAGTGGTAGGAGTCCTTTTCACATCCTTTCTTTTGATGTTATCTGTGTGGTTCCTTCAATGTTATCTAATCATACAGACAGTTTTAGCTATTTCCACAAACCTGTCCAAGTTATTCTCACTATTGTCAGTTACAAAAATAAAAGCATTCTGCAAAAGTTAACATTGCGTAGTCNAGTTCTTTTACATGTTCCAGGAATTCTTTAGCTTTGTTCAACCCCTGACTCGTCATGCAATAGTGTAGATTTGATTTTTAGGATTTGTGTACAATGTGTATGCCATTTCCTCACAATGACAAACGGGAATTATTGATAGCTGCAGGATCAGTGGTAGGAGTCCTTTTCACATCCTTTCTTTTGATGTTATCTGTGTGGTTCCTTCAATGTTATCTAATCATACAGACAGTTTTAGCTATTTCCACAAACCTGTCCAAGTTATTCTCACTATTGTCAGTTACAAAAATAAAAGCATTCTGCAAAAGTTAACATTGCGTAGTCTCTATTTTAATATTTTGTGAAAGCCTAAACTACAATATATGTTTATCATACTAATACATATATAAGCTACACATGGCCAGGGCATTGGCCACAAAAGCTGACAAATTATCAAAAATAGTTAAAAAGTGATTACAAATTGTACTACATCAGAATATTTGTGATTAATAATAATTTGCAAAAGCTAATACGTAATAGCCAAAGCCAACACTACATTGTCATTTATAACAATTTGAATAGGAATTTTCACTTCTTGTGGCTTTATTTTTGATTCAGACGTGACGTGCAGAACTCTAAGCCTTGAACATACTGCTTTTGCTGAACCTATTTTTCTTTCCTCTAAGAAAAAGATTTCATTAATCTTATGGTGTCTTACTCTAGATTATTCTGACCAGACTCATGATAGTGCAGTAAATGTATGAATGTCTGATATTTTTTTAACTTCTGTTTATTGTTTGAGGTTTTTTGCCAACAGAAGGTGCAAGTGATCTCACCAGCATCACTTTGGTCTTCATTTTAATTACCATCTATATTCCAAGTCAGAAATGGCTTTCTGTATCCTTTTACTAATTTTTTCTCTATTGCTATCCCTTAATTGTTTTACTTTTTGTCTGCGAGAGATCTCAAAGCCTTTAGCAAAGGCAATTTGCAGCCTGCTTTTGAATCAACTTTTTCTGTGCTGCTATTGCTACTGGCAAAAATATTTGGTAGTGCTTTCACGTTGAAAAACTGCATGTACAGCACCATGGCATCATTTCAGCTGCTTTCTAGGGATTCTTTGCTGTCAGCCTTTAAATAGTTTGGCTGAGCTGAAGTCAGTCTGGGTGAGACATGGCTGGAAGCCACCCAGTAAAAACCAAGGACCCATCAAAAGCCTGCAATCCACTTCTTAAAGGAATGAGCAGCCAGGGAATTAGGAGCAGGAGGAAGGGGAAATGGAGCCTCTGCAGCATGTCCTTCTCACATGCTGCAGAGTTAAAAACAGTAGGGATGGGTTGTTGTTCTGTCCCACTAAAGGCTTGTTCAAACCCAGATGTAAATTTAACCCAGGGAGAACTGGCATCTGAACTACAGCCAAATTTAAGAAGAGGCATGTCTTCCCTGCAGAAGCAGCCGAGTATGTGAGATTTAATTATAAGGTGATGGCAGGCTGTTAAGACTAGGTGGCCTCATTGGACTTGTAGAGAAGATAGCATAATTTTTGGCAGATTAAGTGGATTTCCACACTTCTAACTGCAAGATCTGATAGCAACAGCTCAGAACAGATCTGAATCTGGGAAGTTCCCTAACACTAAAGTATTTCCAAACATTTTTCTCTCCACTGTTTACACACAGAAACACGCTATCAATGAGAGTATGACAATGCTACAGCATGACTGTAATACCCAGTATGCAAGACACTCAACACTATAAGCCAGTTGGAAGGGATCTTAAAGACTCTGCCATGGGCAGGGACACCTTCAGATAGACCAGGTTGCTCAAAGCCCCATCCAGCTTGGCCTTGAAGACTTCCAGGGATAGAACACTTGTCAATATCTTGCTATATTATGATACCTTCTTCTGTTAATGATGAAATACATACCTGTCATTAAGACACACACTACTGCCTTCAACACTGTTCCAGTTTTCTTGCCATTGCCAAGTGGAGAGTGGAGCCTAGAGCCGTGTGGGCATTGAATCACAGCATTGTTGGAGGTGTGGCTTCAGAGAGTAGAAAAGGTGAATGCAGAGCAGAAGTGCCATTTTGTTCCTCTTTTCTTGGGGAGCAGGGTGGTGAATGAAGCTGAGCTGAGACAAGCCTGGCTGAGCCCAGCCCAGCCAAACACTGTTGAGCGCAACTAAACCCAACCAGATGCGTGTGCTGATCCCAGAGGGAGCTTTCTGGAGTGGAATGTGGGGTGTGGACAGTCTTGAAGCAGCATGGTACAGACAAACCAATTTAGAGGATTTGTCTATCATTGATTTTCATTGTCTCAGGTTCAGGAAAGGGGAATGCTGGTTGTGGTAGCATCCTTAATTTCCTCTTTTGTCTCAGGAGGCCACGTGGTGCTGGCTCCAGTAGCATCTGCTCTTTTGTCTTTGTCTCAGTGGCCCTGCAGAGCTGTGTTGGAATGGTGAGCACATTTTTGTATGAAAATCACCCTCTCTTTTGTATACATTTGTTGTTAATATTGTTGCTGTTCATTTTTTGAGTTATTGCTGTTTTCAAGTAAATTGTTCTTACCTCCCTGACTCAGAAACTGTGGTTTTTGTCATTCTCTCAACAGAGGGGGATGGGGAAAAGAAGTGCTTGAGTGGAGTTTAATTTCCAGCTGATTTGAAACCACAATAAACATACAACTGCAAACACATGTAGGGGGTTTACTGATTTCCAATGGATCAACCTTTAACATGTATTTTACGTTTTGACATTTTTAGAGCAAGTGTTTTTCAACTCAATTGTATTCTTCCAATAAAACTACTTTGATGCTTTAATAAATTTCAATGATATTAGGAAATTGAGCAGGCAATGAGTGTGTGGTAGAAGTTAAGAAACACATTACAGAGGGTAGAAATTAAAGTTTACTTCTATAGAGAAATTTCAGGATTAGCTTGCACTGAAAAAACTGCAGGGTTTTGGATTGCGGGTTTGGGGTGTTTTTTTTTATTTTTGAACTCTTTTGCTTTTTCAGTTATTATTTGTGTATGGACAATCACACTATGAAAAGCCAGTGTCCATAAAGGAGACAGAGGAGTCCTGCAATTTTATTCAAATAAAGGGAAAGAGACCACTGGGGAGTACCCCATGGGGTTTCTCTAGAGCTTTTGGAGGTCGCATCCTCCTTTTATTCTAAACTCCTGGCTGGATGTTGCCCTCTTCCTTTCCCCATTGGCTGAGATACTAGGAAGGTACAACTTTCCTGAACCGCCTGCTACATATTCCCCCCTTGAATATGTCATTTTCCCCCAGAGTTCAGAAGTTCAGTCTATCTGGGTCCTGCAATAGGCTTTGTGTGGACCCATTTGTCCTAGTTCCCTAAATTAGTGAAGGAGTTCAAGCTGTCTGGTCAAACTGTCTGGGTTATGTAAAGACATGGAGATCCATTTCTCCTAAAGACCTTCACCCATTGAGTTGTTNCTCTTCCTTTCCCCATTGGCTGAGATACTAGGAAGGTACAACTTTCCTGAACCGCCTGCTACATATTCCCCCCTTGAATATGTCATTTTCCCCCAGAGTTCAGAAGTTCAGTCTATCTGGGTCCTGCAATAGGCTTTGTGTGGACCCATTTGTCCTAGTTCCCTAAATTAGTGAAGGAGTTCAAGCTGTCTGGTCAAACTGTCTGGGTTATGTAAAGACATGGAGATCCATTTCTCCTAAAGACCTTCACCCATTGAGTTGTTTCACAGAATCACAGAGTGAACTAGGTTGGAAAAGATCTTCAAGATCATCAAGTCCAACCTATGACCTAACATATCTCCTCATCAACTAAACCATGGCACTGGGTGCCACATCCAGTCTTCTTTTAAACACGTCCAGGAGTGGTGACTTTACCACTTCGCTGGGCAGGTGATTCCAGTGCCCATCACTCTTTCTGTGAAGAACTTTTTTCTGAAGTCTAATCTAAACTTCCCCTGGCGCAGCTTAAGACTGTGTCCTCTCGTTCTGTCAGGGGTTGCCTGGCAGAAGAGAGCAACCCTCACCTGGCTACAACCTCCCTTCAGGTAGTGTAGAGAGGGATAAGGTCTTCCCTGAGCTTCCTTTTTTACAGGCTGAACAACCCCAGCTCCCTCAGCGGCTTTTTACAGGACTTGTGTTCCAAGCCCCTCACCAGCCTCGATGCCTCCTCTGGACGCACTCAAAGCATCTCAATGTCCTTCCTAAACTGAGGGGTGCAGAACTGGACAAAGCACTCAAGGTGCAGCCTCACCAGTGCCAAGTACAGGGGAAGAATGACTGCCGTGGTCCTGCTGGTCACACTATTCCTGATACAGGCCAGGGTGCCATTGGCCTTCTTGGCCACCTGGGCACACTGCTGGCTCATGTTCAGTCTGCTGCCAATCAGTACTCTCAGGTCCCTTTCTGCCTGGGCACTGTACAGGCACTCTGTCCCCAGCCTGTAGTGCTGCGGAGGGTTGTTGTGGCCAATGTGCAGGACTTGGAACTTGGACTTATTTGTAAAGACATTAGCACCCATCTTTCCTATCAATTGGAAAGTCAGGTGCATGTTTTCTCTATAGTTTAAGAACTGGCCAAGCAAGACAATATTACAAATTTCTTTCTTTATCTCTCTCAAAAATATCAAGCTGAAAAATCTAGGGAAGATTCTAGGTCTATATGTGCAAAACACTTGACTTGGATTAAAATCACACTATTGAAGTTGGATTTCAACTGCAATTCTGAAGTCTGATAATGTGTGTGTACCTACCAGCCTAGTCTCTGCAAGATGCAATATATTCAGTCTTGTACTGAGAAGTCTGGTCTTGGTTTTTGCCGCTGGCTTATAATCCATACCAAAATGTCAAACGAAGGTACAGATCAAGAGAAAATTCAGAAAGATTAAGGAGAAAATGCGCTTATTTTACCTAAATAAGTATACCTCCAGTATATTCAAATAACTCTATATTAACTTTCCAGTAGATCTCAAAACTGTCAGCCACTTGTAAGTCTTATGTGCTCTTGTCCCCTCCTGCTAATGTAAGAGTAACCTGCTGTCATGCCTAGTACTTGTGTCACAGCAGCACAGCTAGTTTGTAGCTGGGAAAATAATTTGGCCATAACTAAGAAACCCAGTTCGGCTAGCCTGGCTCGATCAACAGGTCCCTGGGTGAACAAAGATAGGTAAGATTCAAACCTACACAGGGACCCTCAGTTGTCACAGTGCAAGCTGGCTTGTACTGGGCAGTTAATTTGGCCATATATGGGAGAAGCAGCCTGGCCTGATAGACAGGCCTCCAGGGAACAGAGCTAGGACAGAACTGGAGATAGACAAGGATTTGACAAACATCACCCAGGTCCTCTGGACTGTGGACAATGTTAACACTATGGAGGAAGCAAGAAAGAGAAAAGGGGCATTGAGAAACTCCAAGGATGCATTATGACCACAGCCTGGAAGCATGGAAGCACAGGGAATGCTGCAGGTTTACATACGTCACATATGCCAACTGCCAAAACAAAACTAGAAAACCACAAACTGACAAAGAGCTTAATTCCCTCCTCATTAACAGGCCAAAGCATTGGCACAAGAGCACCTCTCATTTTCTTCTCAGTTATTTTATCAAAAAGAGGGATGACTACAGCATCAACTATAAAAAATCTAAATTCACTTACTTACACCCTCCAACAGATTGCAAGTACGAAACTGAAGAGTATTTTTTTTTTTCCTCTAAATGTGACTTCTAAATGAAAATATTATTTTGTACGGCTAAAATTATTTTCTAGTGATGAGATTAGTGTCCATCTGGGAAGGAGTTAAATAGGATCGTAAAAAGAGTTAGTTAGAAGGGCATGTTACTATCAGAGGTACTGGTTCCTTCTTACTCAAGTTTTATAGCCCTTCTGTGTATCAGGAACATCAAGAAACACTTTTGCTACCCAGTGAGCTATAGTTTGCTAAAATCAAGGGATTTTTGTCATTGATTCCCAAGGGTAAATCACAAGAACATTAGAGTGTTTAATTAATGGACATGGATTTAATAACACAGGAATGTTGCAAGCATCATAACGTAGTACACGAGTAATTTAAATGGATGCCCCTGTTCTTCTTACTGCTTGTTTAAAGAGCATTGTGGAAGCTCCCTACCCAAAGTGCACAGAAGTAATACAGCAATAGAGGAAGGTGATCAGGGACTCATAATAGGGCAGTCATAGCACAGAATTGCTCCAGGTGAAACATTAGTGATGAATTTACACCCAGATAGACTTCTTTCTGAGAAAGTGCAGAGAGAATAATGTCTAGCAATAGTTCTGGTGGTCAGTGAGGATAAATGCAACACAAACTGTCTTAGGTTACAATGTAAGATGTAACCAAAAGTATGTATTTCATTACTGTCAGATCTCGAGGTTAGGATGACCCCAGGACCTGGGAAAATCTTTCTTCCCAGCCTGCGCCTTGGAGAAGGAGTCAGGATGCGTAGTTTGTGCTTCTCGAGGTTGTTTATTTTTCCTTATCTATTACATTCTTTTTCTGCTCTGACAAGCTCTGTTCAGCAGGTCGAAGCACGAGGTTCCGCCCCTCTGTGGGCTGGTACTAACATTATATACTACAAATTACGTGTACTATGTTTACAATATTGTGCCAATATCTATCACCTATGTTGGACAGTGAGTCCCTACTCTAACCCAATAGAAAGGTGTCACTGTCACAGTGAAATATGGAAGAAACGAAGAAGAAGAAGAAGGACAAGACACGCCCAAATCCCTCCATCTTGTCCCCTGAACCCCAATCCTAAAATCCCCTAAATTCTACTTTTCTCACCCTGTGACAAACCCATTATTATTCTACTTAAACTCTTGTGACCTGTAATTCTTCTCTCAGAGTTGGTAAGTTTTCCCATGGGCTGAGATCAAAGGCACAGGTGCTATTGACTCCGTGCCAAGGTCCTCGAGCCCCCTGCCACGGTCTCGAACGAGCCAGGGCAGCCAGAGGGATGTCCTGGACTTCCACACATTACCATCTATGTGAGCCATTAAAACAGGTGGGGCAGTGTTCTTTATCTCCTCCATGACTTATCCTTGATAATTCCCTCTGGGGAATTATCTATCCTCTGCTAATGGGCCATTGAGTCTCACTGCATGAGTCATAAAATTACATCATCCCATTGTGAGATGCTTCACCCAGGGGGAAGAACCAAGCATTCCTACCTATATATACTGAGGTTTCGGAACACCAGAGTAGCCTTACCTGCTGGATTGCTAGAGGGCAAGAGCTACATGACCACCACTGGACCTTCTGAGGAAGACCAGACTCTACTAAAGGATCACCACTTTAACAGAACCACATCCATGATTTAATCGGACAGCAACCACCACCCTGACCAACAGGGTGTCAGGTTGTATTCCGACTCTGTTAGTTTAAGTCAGTGTTTTCTGCCTTCATTTTAATTTTCCTATTAAATTGTAGTTCTGACTTGGAATCTCTCACTGGTTTGCTTTCAAACTAGTACACAAATGTATATTTTTTTTATTGAAAGAATGAAACAATATCAAGATTTATCCTTCTAATACTGGAACAGATCTGCTCATTTACCCAACTGGGATACACCAAGGATGGTTTTTAGCATCCCAAATGAGCCAAGTCTAAGCCTTATCTCAATATATAGAACAAAAAACCCTGCCAAGTACCCGTGTGATCATTTTCACTTACACTCTGACCCCAAGACAGGCTTTTGTCTGTGGCCGAGCAAAACAAGCACCTCGACCCCAAAGGTCATATGTAGCACTGGCAGCATTTAAAATAGTGGTTTACTTGCAAGACAAGCTCTTTTCCAGACCAGAAACCAAATAAAACCTTGTAAATCTAGCACATGCATGTTCTGGGAGAAGACAGCAGCAAAATGTATAACTGGAACCACTGGTAACTGTATAGATAAAGCTGGAAAATCTTTTTTATAGTATTATGCTAGAAAAAATACATAAATGTTTAAAGAAGTTGGTGACCACAATGATGGGTGCCATTTAGAAACCAGAATATAATACAGTAGAGCGCATTTGGCTCTTTTCATAACCAAAACCATGTTTCTAGTCACCAGCATGAAAGTCAAGTTAAACATTTCAAACCACATCACCAAAGACAATAAAACTCTATATGCTGATGTATCCTACCCAGCCAACTGTATTTTTGTTTTATGTGTACCTCATCTATTGTCTCAGCAATTTTCTTACTTGTTACCAGCTCCTTTTGCTTGTTTGCTACTTTTATTTTAAGCACTGTATTTTTAAAATCACTCGGCAACTCACATTCAGATAACTGCTCAGATTCCTTAAAGGATTTTGTTCCCATTAGAGAACTCAATGAAACAGCCAGCTGTGGAGTGCTTAACACTGAACAACTTCTGAAATATCTGGGAAGATTCAATTGGAAAACTCTGGATCTAACCAGCCTTCCTAAAAAAGGTGGTGTTAACAATTTCATGATATCCCATCTTTCTTCTCTTTCATATAGCTGGAGAAGAGCATGATGAATACCAAGGGCTAGCTCTACATGCGTGTTTGTTTTTCTCATTAACAAATCAGAGTATAATGGCTGTTAGACTCAGGAGAAGATGAAATACAAAGATCTGCTGTCCAGTAGGTTGGTGTCTGACTGGAAGGCAACAAATTCACATAGCATTTACATCTTGCAAAATTAACACTCTTTGCTTTCAGTCTGAAGATATAAACAATGCCATGAAATTCTAATAGATGGCTGGCAAAGACTCATCTTGTTGGGTCTCATTAGTGAGGTCCACAAAACCAGTGCAAATGAGTCAGAGGAAGATATTTTCATTGTTCAATCCCATGATTCTCCACTAAAACCTGGGAGGAGACTGAGTGATGAGGCCTCCAGAGTTCAGTCAGAAAATTTTCCTGGCTCTTCCCCAAACTCCCTGTATGATCTTGTCTAAGTGAGTTTATTCTTCCCTGCCTCAGCCCTCTGTCTAGCCGTTAAACACACTTTAAGTCTCTCTTGGCAAAACAAAAACACTGCACTTAGGTAGGATTAATCAGCAAAATGAATTCAAAATAGGGAGTGGTTAGTCAAGGTTAGGCCTGTTATTTTTTATAACAGGTTGTAATGGATCTCCAGCTGAGCATGAATAAACTCTGTAATTGGTTATGAAAAAAGCACCTCACTGGAACATTGATAGGAGTGGAGCCTATAGGCACCCCACAGTCCTTCACCTGGTGGTGGTATCCCAGCTAGAGAACAACATCCCACTTTGGGTGCATGTTAGGGAAGGCAAACCACTAGGAAGACTTCTGAAACAGGTGAGAGGGAGACCAGAATGACAGAGACAGAAGAAAAGCCTGCATTAATTGCTGTCATCTAGCCAGAAAGAAAAATGAGACAGAGGAAAGGAGAGCTGCTGCAAGATGGAACAATCTCTTTTACAGTATTTATGGTGGCTGGGGAAAGAAACAAAGAGCTTCAACTGCAATAAGAGACATTTATATTACATGTGGATTTATATTAAATGTGAAAGAAGTTCTCTAGCAGGAAGTGGAGAAAATACTAGATTAAATCATGCTGGGAAGTTGGGAAGCCCATCCTTGGGGGCCTTAAAGAAAGATTTGGACAGACATCTTCCAAGAATAAAATGGGGATAATTAATCTTGCCATGGGGCAGCACAATAAACTGATCTGTTGAAATCCATTCAGCTTGTGCTTCTGTGATAATATCTGAGCAGATGCTGTGGGCTTGTACAGCACCTTGACCAACAGAGCACTTCTCTTTCTTCCTGAGAGACAGGCATTAGTATCTATAACTGGTTTTATGATCACTGTGTTTCAAAACACAGTTTAATGCCACTACACACTACCCAAACTACAGCTTAAATTTCAATAAAATACCTGTTCTATTTCTCAACAGAACTAGACAGTTATGAGCAACTGTTTATTTTCCAATGCTACATTCAAAAAATCAATTCACACAGCTTGCACTGATAGTGCAAAGAGAGATAGCTACTGCTTTGCAGGTAAGAACTTCTCTCAAGGGATGTAAAAAGAATAAAGAAAAAATTAAATATAAATTACTGTCTTGGTTTGAAAG
>VZTT01037315.1:11730-35989 GCA_013400855.1 Buphagus erythrorhynchus | reverse complement strand
GTTAGAGTTGAAAGGAGAACATATTTAAAGACTGCTCTTCCAACTATTCACATCTTTTTTTAGTTAGCCAATAAAAGAAGCTGTAAGTTCAAAGCAGGAATGNTGTTCACTCCAATGTTTTATAAAGGTAGCTCTTATCAGCTGAGATGCACTCTTTCAGGATTTTAGGACACTAGTGTGGCAAATTTCAGATCATCACTTCTTAGTAGTATAGAAATAAGCATGAACCTCCAAATACTGTCAAAAATTGGTGCCAACATGACTCTGCAGCAGGCTGGAAAAGCCCTAGAGAATGTCACTTTGCACCTGCAATAATTAGCTCCTGAAGCATACAGAAGGAAACAGTATTACTGTCTATTAAGCAGGACACATGCTGGAAGACAATGCAATGAATTAATGAAATTCAGGAGACCCTGTGCCACTCAGAGGCGATGTGCATTTCAGTAAGTTGCTGTGAGCATAAACTGGCAGACATTTACTGCTGATGACAGAAAAGTGGTGGCATTGAGTCAGCCAAGGACAATTTTAAGAGAGAAAAAGTACGATGGCTCACTTTGCTGTAGGGCTTCAGTCCTACTCCAAGTCACACATCTGAGTAGGGCAGAAGCAGTAAGCATGTGCTAGGTTCTCAGATGGTTCATGCTCTGGCATATTTGTCAACAGCACCACTGAATGCTGTACCACCTCCTTTGCTATCCACCTCCACCTCTGTTCCCACCAGACAAATTCTCTGGGTGTGTCAGAATAGCACTTACTTGACAGCTCCCCCAGTCCTTAAGCAGAGAGGAAAAAAACCACTACATCCCCAAACACAGACGTTAAGTGGCTTCAGGATTTCACTCAGTTGTGCCAGCAGTTAACTGTTTCCAAGAATCTGTTCTGCTGACACGTTCAGTCCTAGCTCCAGAATGAATCCCAGAACCACACACACCAGAAGCAGCTGACACAGGGTTTGTGTTACACCAAAGCAGGAATACCATCAGCTTAGATCTTGAAACCCTTTTAACTATTTAGGCAGTGCAAAGGAAAAATAAACTGGCCTGGCTTTCCACCAGAAAATGTCTAATGTGCATCTCTTTTACTGACATGAACTTGGGCAAAATTTACCGCAACTATGGATTTTGCACTTAAGGTCCAAATTCTTTTCAGGACTA
This sequence comes from Buphagus erythrorhynchus, assembly GCA_013400855.1. Classification (NCBI taxonomy): domain Eukaryota; kingdom Metazoa; phylum Chordata; class Aves; order Passeriformes; family Sturnidae; genus Buphagus; species Buphagus erythrorhynchus. The sequence continues at coordinate 34,835 of VZTT01037315.1, read as the reverse complement.
TGAATTTCACTGTGACTAAATGCAGGAAATAAAATATGAATACAGAAAAGTTGTGGACACATTTTGTCCCCAAGCTGTACTGTATGTTTATCAATCACCTTTTGGTATGCATCTAGGACTAGGACAAAATTATTTTTGTTGTTAGCAGTATCTCAAAGGACAAAAAGTATTTACCTTGAGGAGTCAGAAGAGCAATGCTTCTCTGTTTAACTGAACTGCTTGGCCCATGCTAAATGCAGCTGGAGATTACTGCAAAGAACATGGAATGGAGCCAGCTTCAAATTTAAGTAAAATAAAGACACTTGAGAGATGAAGAGTAAAGTGGCCCATTACAGACCAAGCTAACTTTTTTTTCTTTTAGCTTGCTGGGATTAAAATAAGGAGTTCAAACATCCCTGATTCTCTAGATTAATTGGAAAAAGGAAGGATGTGGAGGTTCTACTTTTTCCACAAAACTGGACTGATTACTGATTTAATTTACATGTCTAACTTCTAGTTCATGCAGCTGTTCCCAGGTTTTGCTCATGGTACATTTGTACACAGTCTTAGTGCAGTTATGTAATAAATTGGTATAATTTTGTACATGCATTTCCCTCTTCCCTGGCTGTGCAGAGACTAATACCATGCACTCACTCTGCTGATGGGATAATCATGCCATTGACCTCTGGGCAATATGTTCTACCTTACAGCTTGAACCTGAGAGACAGATATTCTCTACACCAATTTACCCTATGCAAATCCATGTGCTGCCAAGGACAATATTACAGGCATAATTTGCATCATGAAACCAAACAGGTGAAACCTCGAATGAGAGCTTTGTAATTGGAAATGGGGCCTGAGGTCCTTAAAATATGGATTGTTAATGCAGAACAAGGAAGGTTCAGAGATTGTGCCTGGTTTGGAGAGGGAGAAAACAGAGTATCAAGTTATTACAATGCATGTCACAGAGAACAGTGAAAAGTTATGTGCTTGATGGATTGCACGTGATTAGAATGAGGGCCTTAGGCAGGGAAATGTAGCTATTAAATATCATTCTTTCTTTAGTCCTATTAATGCAACTATCAAATCTTAGAATAAACTTCATTTGTTAGGTGAATGACCCATGTGTCTCTTCTGCTTGGCTTTTTCCCACATGCAGAAGTTACTTATCATTACACATTAATAACTGGTGGACATGCTGCTACTCCCTCCATATTCACTGCCTGCTCATGCATTTGCTCTGCTTTACTGTCATCAAGGGAATGCAGAGTGACTGGCCAGAGGGATTACTACATGGGCTTAATTTTAGCACTCCACCCAAGAAGACAGGCAGATATTCATGATTGGGTGTTTTTTTAATAGCACTCTAAACAAAATATAATTAAACAAGTTGTAAATTGTCAGGGCAGGGGTACTGAATGCACCTGAAAGAAAGCAGAAGAATGTGAACAGACTACAGGAGAAAGCAATCAACCTAAAACATTTATTGGTGGACAGCAACTCTTGATTGATGTCTCCTTTTTAGTTTGGATGGGGGAGTTATTATTTTTCTCCTTGGTTTCTTCCCACCCCTTGTTCTCATATATTTTCCTTTTAGCACAGCCTACTGGCATCTCATTCCCAGAAATACATTTTCCTCTGCCAATAACAAAAATGCAAAGCAGAAATGCTCCTTCTACTCTGTACCCTGTGGGAGCTTGATGTTCTAGCATCTGAGAAGGCACAGCTTTTGCTAGCCAAGGGAGATGGGGATATGCACTTTGCTCCTTTGATGCCATGCTCTGCCCTGATTTCTCTTAATAAATATTTGCAAGGCAGCTCAAAAAAGGTCTAGGCCCATTCTCCACAGTTGGAGTACTGGAGATTAATAGAATTAAAGTCTCTTTAAATCCTGAAGAAAGAGCTCAGAGGAGAAACTGTTTTTTTGCTTTAACACTGTGTGAGTCATACAATGCTTAGTTTGGGTGTTTGATACATCATAGCATCTAAGCCAAAAAGACAGCTGTAGAATGAGTGGCAGGTTAACAAAGACTGAAGAACAATAATGTAGAAAAAGCACTAGATTGATGTTGAGAAGGTAGAAAAAAGTCCTCAAAATTTCAGAGTTGCCAACAAGATTTTATTACAAATCTTGTAGCATGTGGTGGGTTTTTATTCTAAAAACTCCACTTGTGGTATCAGAAGATGACAAAGAATATCAGCTTTCATTTATAATTAAAACACCTCTAGCCCCCATGGGAAAAACCTTGAAAACATGACCAAAGGGTATCCCTTGGAAATCAGAATGCAAAAATAAAGAACTCAAATCCTTTATTTTATTTTAGAATTTACCCCACCATGAGTTATACCCTATTTCTATGCACGGTTGGCCTTTGACCTCTAAATATTTCTGCCTGATGGCAGAAACAGACAAAGAACCATTCAGCTAAAATAGAACTACAGATGCTTCAGAAACTGCAGCCATTCTATTTTGGCAGCAATTCATAATCAAAATTTTCTGATTATGTCCCTTGTCACATTAAAATCCATAAACTAGAATGTGCACATGCTGATCCATATAATAAACTCTCTCCCTTGGAGCTCATTTACTGAGGTCAACCTTCTCACATACTGGCTTCTCAATAAAGGAATATCACAGCAAAGCAAACTGTAATTAGGGGGAAAAAAAAAAGAAAAACAAAAAAGAAAATAAAGGAGAACTTCCGTCCAGTCAGCTTATCTGACAAGTGTGGAGAGAGAGAAGTGTTTTTCCCTGGACTCCCAGAATCAGCAAGTCCCACTTCTTTGTTTGATCCCCTCCTAATTACAGTCACCAAAATTAACCCCCAATCACAGTTAGAAACTTGTCTTTTTCCCCCAAATATCCTAACTCCTTACTTTCTTTCTCTCTTCACCAAAATAAATCAGTATTCTCCTACAGTTTCACACACAGATGATGACAGCATTGTGAGACACCGGAGCATAACACCCCTCAATATTTCTATCAGCTATAGCTAACTAATAAAATTCTTTATCAATGAAGCTTCAAAGATCCTGTAGCAGAAAAGAACACACCACAATATAACAATCAAGAACAGAAAATCTTAAGCAGATAGAGCCTCCACAGGGACCTTTTCAAAGAGAAACTGTATTTCATTCATGCAATAACCCTAGCATGAGCTATGCACTGTAGTCTAACCATTAAATACCATCACAAATCTTTCAGAAGCTAACAGATGTTTCTTTTATGAGCATAGACAAGTGCCATTTGGCCTTTTTAGACACTTATAAAAATTCAGATAATTTTAAACTATTTTAATAGCTGCCTGACAATTTTATTAATGCACTCTGCTACAATATTATCCTGTTTCCTTCACAAAAAGACTGACTCATACCACAGATTTCTATACACACTAAGGTGCATGTTGCTAATGCCTTCCTCTTGATTAGCAAGAAAAGAAAGCTTGTTTTACTGACCAGAAGAAAGAGAAAGATGTCTGCAGGACTTAACATGAACACTGTGACAGCTCTCACAGATCCTGTCTCAAAATCATCAGGAAGCTTTAATGATTTATTCACTGTAAACCGACAGACTGAACTACAGAACCTGCCCAGAATCAATTCTGTGGCTCAAATCCTGCCCCGAGCCATAGGTGTCAATGAATTTTATATCTTAATCTTGGCAACAACCCAATATTTTACATCATCACAAGAACAGCATACCTATAAAAAACACAATCATTGCAGGAGAGTCAAGGGCTATGACAGATATAGTTTATTAAAATGGAGCTTCACGGGTAGAGCCAAATTCAGGGAAATTTATACAGCTGACTCTGCTGTCTCTCACCAGTGCCATCAGCATCTCACCTTCTGGCATGCTAAATTCACATACAAATGAAAAGTTCTGCATGCACTTAACATGACAAACTTATGTATAATAGCTTTTGTAGGAATATAATTACTTAAATCCCTACACAAGATGCTTAAATTTCTGAGGGTTATGACTTTCTCTTTGTTTGTTTGCTCTTTTTCCTGAAGAAACTGCAAAAAGAGTATGAACCTAGATTGTTACCTCAGGCTTTCTGCAGAGCAATATGCCAAAGCACCCACATGCTGAGTGTTTGCAAATTTTAAGTTTGGGATTGACTATGTGCCAGTCCCTCTTCAGCTCTGGGCACTTGATCCCGCACCAAAATTGCTGCTGACCTTTTCTGGTATTTATGATGTCAGTATGGATTTTTATCATTATTTGAGCTCCTGACACAAAGCAAACAACTTCTGTAGCATATTTTTATTCATGCACTTATGAACATGTGAATCTCAGTATTCCTATCAAGTTTGCCTTTCTCCTTCTTAATGGAGGTCAGCTTTCCAGAGAAGACTTACTTGCACTGATGAACACCACTTGGAGCTTATATTCTCTGGATGACTTATATATGAGTAGAGTTATTTGAAAAGCACTAGTTAGGTATTAACCAGTCTCTGTTGTTTAAAAGTACTTAAAATGTTCATTGTATCAGCTAGCTGGATTGTGAGGCTCACATGCAGTAGTAGTAAGACATCACTGTTTAATACAGCCTCTGAGTTTTGACATGTACTTAGAAATATCATAATGCCCTTTGATACAGCATTCAATTTAACACAGAGCTCCTCAACACTCATCTCGACAGGGATTATTCAGGTCTCATTTGTGAGTCTCAGCTGAGACTCATACAAAGCAATGGCCTAAAGAAACAAGGCAGACACAAGAATCGTCACTCAACAATGTAAAGCACAGAGAATCTCTTGCTATTTACATGTGGAGCACCCAGTACACAGAGACTGTGATCCAGACTGAAACTGCAACTTATAAGACATATAATTATGATGAATGTTCTAGTCAGGTCCCAAATAAATTAAATCCTGAGACTCCATATTTAACACCCAGTAAAATTAAAAATCAGAACCTTGGAAAAAAGAACCCGTATTGCAGTACCAAGAGTTTGGGAGAGCAAGAATAATAAAACAATTAGCAGATATGGGCTTTAAAAGAACTTTAAGATCGATGGCACAGAACATGGCTTTGGACTAATTTTTTCCTCAGAAGAATTTGCACAGTTTCTGCAATAAAAACATATTGGTTACAATCCTTGTTGTCTGAAACACTCTGCAGCACTTCATCCAAGAATATACTATGATCTACAGTCCCACACTTTTGCCCTTAGGCTAGGTACTTTCTCAAATTTAGAACTGTCAAAATCTAGTGAAAGATGAATAGGAAACACAATCAGTGTCAACTAAGTCACAGAAAACACACATGACAGGTTATCTTCACCAACCTAGCTGCAGACTCCAACCTTTGAAGTCAATATTTTGGAGGTATATCTCAGTCCTAGAGGAAAACATTCTACCTATCTATAAAGCAAGAGAGTTTGAGGCTAAAGCAGAAATGCCCAAATCCCAGCTGAAAAGCTGGATATGACTCTTGAAATTTAAGTTACGAGTTCCCAAAGATATATTTATGCATAGAGATTGAAGCTTGTATATAAAACGATTAATAATTATACAACCCCCACTGACTTCCTAGGAGAAACTGATAAATGTTACATTTCTTGAGACACTGTTTCAGGCTACCAAAGAGAGGTATGAATTTCTCCCAAAGCCTAAGGTTGCCACTTCAAAGAAGAGATTTTTAAATTTCTGCACTCTGCTACAGAACAGTTGGATCACTTATTGTAAGGGTGTATGCAAAGAGCTTATCAGGAAAGGGCAGAAGAGCAATAATTTACAAAGAAATCCTACTGCCTTTCTTCCATCTAAAGAGCAAATGGAGTAGTACCTTTACCACCTAAAATATTAAGTTACTATATAAGAGTCTGATCTTTCCAGCAACTCTTAAGATGACTGGAATAAGAACCTCTGCAGAATAAGGATTCTGTGTATTGCAGGTGCTACTTAAAACATACTGTAGACCCTTCTACACAGCAAATCAGACCTGGTCAAATTACAAGACAGTCCTGAATCTGAGTTTCTTCCATGCACGATGTCTGAGAAAAAAGTAATCTGAGCTACTGGTCTCCCTTTATCACTCTTTTTGTTGGGAAGAAGAGTCTTCCCAGGCACAGAAAGAATCACAGACTCTAGGACCTTCTCTCTATGTGTGGCTGCAATTTGGAAAAGGCTGTGCTCATCACAGCTGATGCCTCATCAGTTATAGTTGCAGCAACCCGGAGACAGAAGTTCTTGCCTTTCCTGCACTGATGTGAAAAATTCTTTAATTTGCTCAAAAAGCATCCTGGTGTAGGCAGGTTTACAATGGTGGCTTCTAGCCAGCAACTGGTTGTTAGACATTTCTAGAAGGAGACTCAGTGAGTCTAAAGCTGCCCCCTTAACTGGGGTTGGGTGTAATGACAGGTTCCTTTGGAGACTAGCATTTCCCTTCATAGGAGTTTTATTATTCTTCTGTTTATGTAATATTTCAACAAACATTCTAGATTGCCCCCAAGAAATCTTCATGAACTAACCTGGGACTTCTGAGACAGAAACAAGGAAGAGATTAAAACATAAGTTTAGTAAAATATCCTTTGGAGGAAGATTTGGGGTTCATGACACAAGACAATCTTTCAATCTTTTGTAATGGGGGCAGGAGAAATAAAAAGACACTTAGGAAAAATTGAGAACCACCACAGAATTTAGGCCAAACTTCACAAAGCAGTAAAAGAGTATAAGTACCTCTCCAAATTACTTGCCCTTCCTTCCATTTCCACTGAAACACAGAACAATACAATAATTTAGGTTGAAAAAGACCTTTATATCCTACCATCAAAGTAACATTACCAAGTCCACCACAAAACCCTGTCCCTAAGTGACACATCTACACAGCTTTTAAATACAGCCAGGGATGGTGACTTCACAACTTCCTGGGCAGTCTATTCCAATGCTTGTCAACCCTTTCTATGAAGACATTTTCTGCTGCCCTTCTCTGAACACGCTCCAGCACCTCAATGCCTTTCCTGCAGTGCAGGGTCCAGAAGTGAACATGGGACTGGAGGTGTGGCCCCATCAGTGCTGAGAACAGAGGGACAATCCCTGCCCTGGTCCTGCTGGCCACACTACTGCTGATCCAGGCCAGGGTGCCATTGGCCACCTGGGCACACACTGGCTCGTGTTCAGCTGCTGTTGACCAGCAGCCACAGATCCTTGCCCACTGGGCAGTTTTCCAACCATTCTGCCCCAAACGTGTAGTGCTGGTTGTGGTGACCCAAGTGCAGGGCCTGGCACTTCGCCTTGTTGAAACTCACAGAACTGGCCTTGGCCCATCAATTCAGCCTGTCCAGATCCTTCCTGCCCTCCAACAGACCAACACTACCACTGAACTTGGTGTTGACCCAGAGTGCACCTGATCCCCTCATCCAGATCACTGACCAAGATGTGAAATCAAACTGGCCCCAGTGCTGAGCCCTGGGAGACACCACTAGTGACTGGCTGCCAAATGTATCTAGCTCCATTCACCACTACTCTGGGCCCTGCTATCCAGCCAGTTTTTTATCCAGACAACACGTCTAAGCCATGGGAAGCCAGTTTCTGTGAGAATGCTGTGAGAAACCATGTCAAAGGCTTTTTCTAAAGTTTAGGTAGACAACATCCACAGCCTTCCCTCATCCACTAAGGAGAGTCATCAGACTCTCACTTGTCTCCTTCAGTTGTCACAGAAGGAGATCAGGTGGGTCAAGCAGGACCTGCCTTTAACAAACTCATGCTAACAGGGCCTGATCCCCTAGTTGTCCTGCACATACAGCATGACAGTACCCAGGGTGATCTGTTCCGTGACCTTCCCCAGCCCCAAGGTCAGGCTGACAGGCCTGTAATTCCCCAGATGCTCCTTCTGGCCCTTCCTGTAAATGGGCATCACATTTATTAACCTCCAGTCCACTGGGACCTCCCTGGTTAACCAGATCTGCTGACAGATTCAGCCAGGCACTGCCCCAGGCTGGCTCCCTCACCAGCTGGGTCAGGAAGTTATCTTCCACACACTCCAGAACTTCCTGGACTGTTTCCTCTCCCCCACGTTGTACTTCCAGCAGACCTCTGCTAAGTAAGTTCAACTTACCTCTCTGGTAAGTTCAAGCCCAGCACAAGAACAACTGTGAGACTTCCCAGCTGCTTATGGAATATTTCTTCTGCCTCCTCATCCCAGATGAGTGGCCTACAACAGACTCTCACCATGGATTTGCTTTCCCTCTGATTCCTACCCTTAAACACTCAACTCTGATGTCACCATCATCAAGGTCATCTTTGCTAATGGAACTGCAGCCTATGACAGACTGGAGAACAAGCTTGGGCTTGGACACTTCCTCCCTCCTCCATAGCATTTGGGATCCAAAGTCCTCTCCCACCTCAGCTCAACACTTGGGGCTATGACATTGTCTAATCTATTCTTTCTTTGTGCATGACTGCCTGGGAGATGAGCAGATGTAGACACTGACCAATTTATTGCCAGGATTAAAAAACTGCAGAGAAGCAGGTGGTCAGCTGGAATTAAAAAGACACATGGGACAACTTAAAAAATCATGCATTTGGGAGTTGTGCTATGTACATTATGAGGGCAGTAGCATAGGAATTCTGTCTCCATGTGTAAATTAGAGCTTTTCACAGCTCTAATCAGACGAACACTCTTGCCTAGCTCTATGGAGATTGATTTACACACACGTTTTACTTCCATTAATTATTCTTCTCCTCCATATTTCCTTTCAATCTTACATCTGCCTCTGCTCCATGTTCCTCTTTTTACAAGCAATCTTTATGCTCGGTTTTATTCCCCCAGTAAAAAAGCAAGGGATCTTCATTGAAATTATGACAGAAATTATTATAAGCAAGGAGACAATCCCCCTCATTGTCTCAATTCAGATTTTGGTCTCTTTGACCATGCAGTCCTCTATGCCCAAGTTCTGTTTATCCACATTTCTTTTCCTGCTATGACAAGCTATTACACCATATTCAGTCAAATATCACTATTAATGGGACAGCTTCACACAGTGAGACAGTACAATAGCACAGCATTACTTCCTTATGCATGCATTTATGTTACTTATGGTTGTCAAGGTATATGTTTACATGAAATTCAAGGTTCAGTGGAGGGAAAGGCTTGGTGAAGAGGTCTGAACAATACCTGAAGAGGAGGAAAAAATTCATATTCCTTAATGAAGAAAGTTTGTGAATAATTAAATTAAGCAGAAAGGTGACTGCTTCTGGCTTGTTGAAAAGACATCAGTGTATCCAGAGAAGGGAATGGAAAAAAGTGCATGAAGAAGTAAGCACTACAACCCAATTCTTGACATAGAGCTGAAGATAATAGGTCCTGCACCAGAGCTGTGTACTGGGAAAAGCAGGCCTTGTGGATTTCAGCAGGGGATAAGTACTGTAAATGTGATCTTTCCTGACTCCCTCCTAATGGAGTGGTGTATTTTGGCTTCTCTAAATAAATACCCCCGTTTGCTTAGGCTGACTTTGCTTGAGATGATTTTGAGAGAGCTGATGAAATGCATTAAGGCTACACTTCTGGAGGGTTGTAAACCTTTAAATCAAGATGCTGGAATGCCTCTGCACTTATCAGCACTGCAATACATATGCTGAGGCCAAGAGGAGAACAATAGGGTATATCTCTGATTCTGAACATCTGGCAACACTGGAACCTGGGAGAATTTAATGGTTTTAGCAGTCTGCTAGCCAGAAAGTGCTCTGCTTTGTGACAGGTTAATGGGGAACTTCTTTGCAATCATCTCCTTACAGAGTTACTCTGAAAGTCTCCTTTCTCAGACTGACTATGAAGTACATTTTCAAGGAGCTGTGAGAAATGGAAATAGATAGGGAAAAATATTTTAGGTGCTTAGAATCCAGACACCTTTATCAACTCATTAAGAGGCAACTTATTTCTATTCACAAATGTAACTCTGCTCACTTCATTTTCCTCCCTGGTTCAAGAATGATCCCACCTTCATCCATTCTCAGTGGTTACATGGAATAGTTCTACTGAAAATAATAATTAAGTTTTATTAATAAAAACATAATAAAACCCAAGTTCTTCCAAGAGGTATTGAACGGTACATAACTACAGCATGTCCATAATTCTTTATGATCTACTGTATTGTCAGGCTCTCACCTGCCCCAAATAATTAGACCAATAAAACAAAATACATAGAAAATTGGTGTTGTCCATTATTCTATACAGAACATCACTGAGAAAAGAGCTCACAAAGAGAACAATTATATTCAAACACCAGAAACTGAAAGAGTGAGAACATTTAACAAACCTCAGCTTTCCCTTTCACCCCCACTGTATTGCTTGCCTCATCATTCTCCCCCCACTTAAATAAGGACAGTAAAAAAAACATTAAAATACCTTTGAACTTGTGAAAGACGGCCCATAGCTCAGCAATGTCAGTGGCAAATGTAATGTCTGTGTCGAGGACAATGACTCGCTCAAGATTGGAAGGTAGAGTCTTAGTCAGAACCAACTTCATCAGCCCGTAAATCCCAGAGTAGTGTTTGTTGGGGATCCAAGACACTTCAGACTTGACAGGAAATGGGAAGTCGGAAAGAGGAAGAAAAAATAATCTTCATTAGAAAGAGAAAATTTTCCTGACACTAGTTTCTTGTCATAGTGGAAGATCTCTGAGGTGGAAAGTCACCTAAAAGCCTGGTTTTAAATTTACTTCGGAAGCTCTGAAATACACTAAAGCTTCTGGAAGCTTGGGAAAAAAAATTCTTTGAGGCAACCTCTTCACACAATATAACTAAAATCAGTTGAGCCTTTCTGGTCTGGTGGAATTCATTCTGAGACATCCACATGTCCTGATAAAACTGAAATACATTTTTCGTCTAAAACTTCAGGTGTATTGTATATTTCATTTTCAACCAAAAAAAGTTGTCATTCTCAAAATTTTCTCTGATGCAGAAGTAACAAGCATAATATTTTCCTTACATTTTCTATAGATTTGGTGTTTGAAATAATGAATCAGAAAATTGCAAAAAAAAAAATCTGCTTCTTACAAACTCAAATTTTTCTTAAGCCTTACATCTTTAACTTAAACCTACTGAGGTCCCAAAGACATGCTCAAATGTAGAGAAAGTGACAGAAAATTGTCAGCCACATTTTTGTTTTTATGTATTTAATGTGGCAAACTCAAACATTTTCATTTCTTCAGTACAAGCTAAAAAAAACATTTGTACAGCTTCTAAAATAAAAGTTGGGAGACTAAATTCTGTACTGCATTGAACTTTTGGGACTGGGATGTTCCATGAGCTGTGTTTAGTTTTCTTTCTGTGAGATTCGAGTTCTCAAATATCAAAAGTTTCTGCTTAAGGTGGGATATTAGAAATATTTGAGAAGTTCCTATTTCCCTGTCTGAAACTCCTTGTTTGTTTTAAGGGGCATGCACTACAATTCCCAGATTTTAAGTTTTCCCTTGAGTTGTGCTCTCATTAACTTAATTTAGTATTTTGTCTACAAAAAACTTGAGTGAGACAGATTTCAGGATTTGTCCCGGCATGTTACACTCTGGAGAAAGTAGGCAGAAACTCTGTGTATTCATAAAACTGAGGAGATTTATTCTGTTGTTTAACTATCTCTTATCTATTCACTGCCATTGTAGATTTTATTATATGAAACAACATTTGCACAAAAAAAAAATCATTTCCCCAAAAATCATTAGAGAAAACCTGTAAGAGAACGAGTTCCTACATTTGGAAGCTGGAAGCATGGTTGAAGAAAGGCTAGTAACAGGTGCTTAGAGCACATTTCTTTTTGAATATAAAGAAACAAGGCCTCTGATGATGTAAGTTGACCTCCTCTATTCCCATTAAAATGGCACACAACTTTTCTCTGTATTCTCAGGATTCCTGTACCAAGGCACTGCAAAGTTCATTAAAAAGACAGAGGGAAGTAGAATAAACCTTTAAGGAGAAAGACAAGAATTTCAGGGGAAAGGCGGGAAAGGCAGATTCTCATAAAATAAAAACAGAAAGTGCAAACTGAAGTGTGAAGTATTGGTTGGTTTACTGAAAACCTCAATGCTCCCCAGAAATCCCAGAAATGTCTTCTGTGTGTAACAGAGATAATTTCAAAGTCACACCCTCCCAACTCTACTTATTTGTGATCCCTGCTTTTCCACGTGGTGGCTTTAGGAATGGACGATCACATCATGGTGTATCTACTTTATACAAAGCAGCATCTACTTTGCTTCTGCAAACCATATTGTTCTGAATCTGCCACTTGATAGAGCTAGACCAGTCATACCTGACACATTAAAAGTGTTAGAGACATTTTAAAGACTTGAGCTTGCTTTTACCCGTTGCTATGTTATTAATTTTGGATGGCATGTCTTTAATTTTATCAGCTGAAATATTTTTCCAGAAAAACACTGAGTGTGCTTATGCAAATAAGTTTAAAAAGGCAGGGGTTCATATGTTGCATGAATAGCCTGACACAAGCAGGGAACGTAAAAGGTGGCTGGAAAAGTAAATCACCTTCAAAGTGCAGTTATTTTCTTTGCTCTCAGGATTCTCATTTCTAACACCACTGCCATGTATCACTGCAGGGAAGAAACCCTTGTCTGGCAGTTTCTTCTGATCTGGCACACAGAAGCCAAAAGCCTGCCATCCTAAAGCCTGATGTCTGAAGGTATCACTTTTAAAAATTAAAAGGGCAGCCCCTGTTCCAAATGGTCCATCACAGCTGGCTAGTACGTGTTGGATTTGAGGATATGTTGAAGCCTGGACTCTCAATCAGATCAATTTATCTACAGTTTCCTTTCCTGTGATGCAGAGTTAACTAAGACACAAACAGAGATCCTAATTAGCCCCCAGCATAATTTCTTCATGGCTTTGCTATTCATGAATAATGTAACAGTTCTGAAATTGTGGTAAGAAGAACTCCTTACTCTACACAAGAGCACTGTGAAGGCTCACTCTGGGTACTACACAGTCTTATTAGAAGAAATACACAGGTAGAACATTTGAAGAAGTGCTTAGTCCTTGTCCTAGTTTTGGCCAGGACCTGGAGGTTATTCTGTATCACCTCAAATCATTGCTGGGGGCAGGGGAAAGCAGAGATTCTCTGTCGTCTGAGAAGAAGGATGTGGCCTCAGGTCAAAAAACCATTTTTCTAACTATTGTCTAAATACTTCCTCTAAGTTTTAATACAATTCTGTTGCTCTAGGGTAGTTAAAATGGCCCATATATGGCATGTTTGTGAATCATCTGCTAACAAGCTACATCAGAGTTGGCTTCAGAGAACAAATATTCCTAAAAGATACATCAGTAACATTAAAAATAGAGTTAGTAAAAGAGAGCGAAACAAAACAGTGTGACAGACTTTGCCATTTGTATAATTCCCAGTTCAGCAGAAATAGCACACCTTGGATCTCTAGCTCTCAAGATCTGTGTTTTTGTTCATGAGAGAAGAGCAAAGAAAAGCATTTAGCAGGTGCTGACATTGATTTAAGTTAAGTGAAATAGCATCTACTCACTAAAGGTCTTTCATCAGAACCACCTTTATTCTTTTTGTAATTGAAGCCTGAACACAAACTAAATTTCCTAAATTATTTGAATTTAAAAATCACAAGCCCAGGAGTGTGCATGCAGCATGTAACTGATCACCTGGTAAACACCAGAGAGGTGGGAACAACAGCCTCTATGTTCAGGTGTACCTCACCAGCAAGTTGTCTTTCCTAACTGTGCTGAATCTCTGGGAATAGCTGACCAAATCAGATTTGCTGTACACAGCCTGACTCAGCTCTCTCACAGTTGCTACCACTGTATAAATGCTCATTACAGTTAGCAAAAGTGTTGTTTGTAAGAGAGAAATCTGATATAGACATGAAGCTTAAAATCAAGCTTCCCATTTCCTTGACTGAGAGAGCAGGAAATGGTGGCTTGTTCTCTGTTTGTGAATGAACTGTATAATGACTACATTCCCAAGTACTTAGGTATTTATATTTTTTAAAACACTTGAGTCTGGCTGCCCACACATTACAGTCACAAAGAGCAACTCTTGTACCAAGTCATCACAAATATATCCAGCCAGATTTTGACTCTTCAACTGTACTTTTTTAGAAAACTACATGATTTTTTTAATATGCTCTTTTTCCCCACAAACAGATGAGGGGGAAACTTGCCCAAGCTTCTCAGATGAATACTGGCTGTTCCACCTGAGCCTCTTTGAAAGGGATGGAGGCTTGGACTTGTAGACTCAGCATAAAACATGTTTGGAAAACAGTACAGCATGAACAGAAGAGTGACCAACACAGAAGGACAAAAAAACTTTGGAGTGCCTGCATTGTGTCAGATCAATCATCCACCAAGCTCAGTAGCTGGCATCCTATAGTGGATGGTGGCAGGTGCCTACTGAAGAATATAAACCCAGGGGAATTCTACACCAATACTGCCCTCATATAAATTCCCATCCTGCAGTGAGTTGCACTAAATTTTGGAGCTACTGGTGGTATTTTTGTTGATTAATAACTTTTGGTGGATTTTTCATCTATGAATTAGGTCAAATTAGGATACAGTTTCATATTTGGTAAAAGTCCAATTCATTATATTCCATTGTTATTACATCTCTATTTAAACCTCATGCTCTTAAAGGCTATCAGTCTTGCATACCAAGATACTTTGCAAAAAAGACTTTTCTACCCTCATCCTTCTGTTTTCCACATTACTAAAATCATGATAAACACAGCAGTGAGACGAAGCACGAGAAAAGAGATGATGTATTTGCTTTCTTACCTTAGCACTTGTTTACATATACACAGACTGAAGCATCAAAACAATAGCAAGTACAAAAGCAGAGGAAAGCTAAACTAAGGCTATATGGGACTGTAGGACTGTATATGTTTCTCTCATTGTTTACCATCTTATCTGAAGACTGGAGGTTGACAGAAAGCCTAATAGCCTGATTTGCTACATGCTTCTTGGATTGGAAGGTGATATATAATACTACCATTAAAAAAAAACTCTCAAAAGTTTTAGCTAGCAACTGCATAAACTTAAGACTGCATTTCTTTTCTAAAAATAACTTTCCCTTCTAAAAGCATTTCCCCCGTTAACGACTTCTGATTACCTCCCTACCAGAAGAAAGTTCTGTCCTGACTTTTCCTGATGAATGGGTTGTGCTCCACATGGCATCACAAAATCATAGAACGAGCTTGGAAGGGACCTCTGGAAGTCATTTGGTCCAATCTCCCCCTGGCAAGCATGGCCACCCAGAGCCAGTGGCATGGGACCACGTCCAGATAGCTTTTCACTGTGTCCAAGGATGGGGACTCCACAATCTCGCTGGATACCCTGTGCCAGTGCTTGGTTAACCTCACAGTAAAAGAGTATTTCCTGATGTCCAGAGGGCTCCTCCTGTATTTCAGTTTGTGCCCACTGCCTCTTGTTCTGTCACTGGGCACCTCTGAAAAGATCCTGGTTCTTTTTCACACCCTCCCTCCAAGTATTTATGTCCTAAGATAAGATCCCCTCCAAGCCTTCTCTCACTGAACAGTCCCAGCTCTCCCATCTTTCCTTGCATGTGAGGTGGCTCAACCCCTTCATCACCTTCGTGGCCCTTGGCTGGATTCTCCATTATTTTCATGTCTCTCTTGTACTGAGGTGCCCAGAACTCAGCCTGGACCCATCCCTCCAGGCATGGCCTCACCAGTGCTGAGCAGAGGGGAAGGGTTACACCCCTTGATCTGCTGTCAATGTTTCATCTAATGCAGCCATTTTTGCAAGGGCAAATTCCTGACTCATGTTTGACCAGATGTCCACCAGGATCCCCAGATGCTTTTCTGCCAAGCTGCTTTCTAGCTGGGCAGCCTTTAGCATGTCCAGCTAGGTACATGGTGGTACATAGTGTCCAGGTGCAAGATTTTGCACTTCTTGTTGAACTTCATGAAGCTCCTGTCAAGACCTCCTTCTCTGTTAAATAGTATTTTTTCCATTTACTTAATGAAATTCCTCACAGAATATATAGCACCACAGAGCCCTCTGAGCTACAAAAAGCGCTCCTTGTTCAGCGTGGTAAGATGGAATTTTGGCTGATAAAGTGTTTTCCCTGGCAGCATGTCCTTAAACACTTTATGTTAGAAAATGCAACCTTCAATACCATATTGATTTTGTCACTACATTCACTGCATTTTCCTAGGTACGTCTGGGAGAAAAAAAAAAATCAATATAATCCAGAGCTATGACATGGTATCCCCACCCTAAATCAAAGACACCCTTGCTGCTCGGCTGGCTCCACTAAAGCACCACAAAGGTCAGTGCCTTGCAGGAGGCTGTAGGTCAGGCTGGCTAAGGTGATGGCACCAGGCTGAGAATCAGCAGCCCTGGTGGCACAAGGTGCCACTTGCATGCCTCCTCCCCCACCTCAGAGGTGGGCTCATAAATGGGATCACACAGAACCCAATTCCATCACCATCCAGACTCAATGGCTGCAGAGTCCCTATGCTGAAGAAACAGCCAGCAGCAAATAGAAGAACTAAGAATACAGAAAAGGCAGAGAGAAGTAGAAAATGCAGTCTGTAGATTTTGCCTCTCCAGAGCCTTCATGCCAGGTTTCAACATTAAAAATACCTAGCATTCAGAAGAGACTGATTAAAACAAAGAGAAATATGAATCAGGTTTTGTAATAAATGACTCAATGGAAACATGGATATCCAGAAGTTCGGCATCTACTTGCTCTTAACTAACTTTAACACAGGCACTATCTTCCTTGAAAACTGCATCAGTCACATGATTAACTTCGAAATCTTAAAAGAAGGTGGACAGAGGAAAACTTCCAGGCCACAGCAAAATCACAGAGTGTTTTGTATCTGCACAAGTTGTAGCTGAATTGCATCTGACACTGATCTGAAAACCAGTGCAATCTACATGGTGAAAGAACTGTAGAGGAAGGGATCTCCGTGAAGGAAAATCAGCCAAAGTCTTTTGTAGCTGCTGGCTCCAGGCAGCCCTTACAAATGTCCCAGGCATGGGAAACAACCCTGAAATTCTGATGTGTGAATCAGATAACAATAAAAATTGTTATTTCTTCAGACTGGATAAATAACTTTCTAGATGCAGCTGACAACTTGTTTTCACAGCTTTTTCATTACTTGCTTAGTGCTTTGCTGCTACTATGAGCACTGCAAGTAGCAAGATATTGGTTTTTAGATCATGTGGCCTTCATTTAAGACAAAGCTTACAGAACTAAGGCTTTCATGTCACTTCTAAACTGGAGTAAAATACTGCCACCACTTTAAGGATGATCATATTTTGTGATTTGCAACATAAAACATAAAAAGAGGGGGTAAACGAACATTATTGATTTGCTGGCACAGGACAGGAAGTTTTCTTGATGCACGTTTTTTCTCATCACTGTTTTTCACACAGGGAGAACTTCATCCTGCTGTGAATATATGCCATACCTCTTCCAACATTCCTGAAACTTGAGTCACAATTCCAGCGGCACTAGCACTGCTAAGAATTAGTTCCAGAATTAGAATTAACTAGAATTAGTTCATTTTACACTGACTATACCTCACAATATCTAAGCTCTTTGCAGGACATGTGACTGATCACCCTCTTTTTCACTCTCATGCTTCCAGAAGAGCAGTATCAACACCTTGTTGCAGAGACTGGGTTAACTGAATCATTGAGGAAGGAAACAAATAGGTCAGCATTTAAATATGAGTAAACATTCATGCCTTTCTTTAGCACAATTCTTTTATACAGATAACCATAATAATAATAATAATGAAAGAAACAACCCAGATTGAGAAACCAAGTCATCAAAAATCCTGAGAGGAAGAAGATTACTGTCATCACCAATAGTTTTCTTAGAAGGAACGCCAAAAGGAATATCATTGCATCTCACCTTCAGAAAATCACTGCCTTTGCTCCATCCTTGTCAGGCATCCAGCAAGCATTAACAGAAGAGCCTTATTTAAACAAAAACCAGACTCTTCTATTAATGTTTGCTGGATAATTTGTACTTTACACATTGAATTTAGTTTTTTCCTTGGTGATTCACCGGTTTTGATTATACTGATATTCCCCCCATAACAAGTCCTTACTATTTATATGAATGGTTGTCAAGGAAACCAAAAATCGAGGAAAGCTGGGTAACTTTTCTAGGTTTAGAATTTCTGGTTTCTGAGTATTTTAAGAAATAACTTGCTCTAAGAAATAATTGTAAGGAGAAAGGAATTATACATCCCTGCTAAAATAATTTTTCTATTTCTGCTGGCCTTTGTGGCTGTTCCTGCCCATCACAGAAGCACTGCTGACTTTAATAGGATTCTGTCTCATCTTTCACTTTAAGAAACAGAGGATATCTTCCACATATGTGTGCAGCAAGTGTGGATACAAATAACAGTGAGCAAAAAGGCTGAGATAGAAATGGATGATTATTTGAACCTCTGGGTCTTGAACAGTGTAGAGCAAATGCAGAAACCATAGAGCAAGCCACAACTGGAAAGAAGATTAGATATTAAAAAGGCAGAACAAACAAAACTCCAAAATCAGCATCAGCATACAGCAAAGGAAAATAACTGCAAATTAATTCTCATCTCTGTAACAAAGTCCATAACACAGTCTGACTGATGTTGAGGACTTTTTTTTTTTTTTTTTTAAATTTTCTTTCCAAATCTCTCACCAATACACACATACTCACAAAGGGCAGACAAGTGGGAAAAACCTGATTTAAAGATGCTTCTTCAAAACAGCTTCCTTAACAACAAAATTAACTGAGGGTGCCAAGAGCTTATTCATGCTTTATATGGATGCACCTGCAGACAAAAAGTAAAACTGATGTGGCTTTTTTTTTTTTTTCGGTCTCTGGCATTTAGGTAACAAGACATGCAACTTCTTCAGAAAAGAAAGGACCAAAAGGTAAGTCACCTACTGGGATCTTTAAGGACTATCTCCTTCCCCTTAGGTATTTAGCTGGCTTTTCTCCTACCTTATTTAGCCCCTTCAAACTCAAATGGCCAGTTTCTATTTGAATTCTTTTCTTTACTCTCATTTGAGACTTTCTACATTTCTTTACTCTTTCTTGCTATCTCCAAAACGCTGAATGCCCTCTTTGTTTTCCTCTCTTCATTTGTACAAGATGAGACTGCAGAAGGGAAAAGTCTGGCCAGTCTCAGTTAGTGCTGTTTCTTGTCCCTTTGAGACCTCTGGCATTAGCCCCAGCTGTTTTCAGTGCAGTAGTCAAGGGTGGAGGACCTAAAAGGGTCTGAGAATCCCAAGGGAGGTCAGTGAGAGCTAGCCAAACACCAGCCCCCCAGTCCCACCTCTGCAGAAGAGGCAAAAGTACAAATCTTCCCTAGAAGATAAGATAAAGCCTTTTTTTTTTCCTGTCAGTGAGTGAGTGAAAAGAGACAAACAAGCTGAAGCAGATAAAATGGCAGGAAGCCAGAGCTTTCTGCTAAAAGCTGACTGACAGGTAGATGCAGCTAGAATTTGCCAGTGGTGAAAACTCATGGCTGTCCTCCTTGCTTCATCTGTATGGAAAGATAAGAAAGATCAATTGCCCACTTTAATTGCTAGTGAACTCAATCAACAAGCTCTTTGTGCTAATTCATCAGGGAAGATACAAATCCTGAAAATATTATCACTGTCAGCTTTTTCACTTTAGTAACTATGCAAGTACATACACATTAGCTGCAGCCATTCCATGTGCTAGCACATTTCCATGCAGCTCTTGGGGTCAAAGCCCAGAGGCACACAACCTGTATTTTGCATGATGTCAGGATAACAAACAGGTGTCATCAAGATGCACTGTCCAGAATAAAAAGCAACAGCATATCCTGCATAAATACGTTTTGCTGGATAGACAGCTGGAACTCAGTTACCAAAAATTTATCTGAAGTCGGATTCTTTCCCTACTGAAAAATCCTTTTTTAAGGATCATGAAAGAAGGTTGCAGAAGAGTTACAGTGACTATTGCTAACCAAGTAATGCCTGACAGGAGATTGCAGGTCTAAAATACTAGTTAGAATGTGCAAAAACATTTTCAACCAGACACCAAAAATGTTGAGGGAATGACTTCCACCCTTTTAAGCCTGAAAGATCCCCAAGCAGTTTGTATCCATACAAAACAGTATTCGACAGCCAGAATTGCAAAACAAAGAATCATAGAACCATAGACTAACTCAAGTTAGATGGGACTCATAAGAATCATTGAGTGCAACTCCCTGCTCCTCACAGGACTACCTAAAACTAAACCATATGACTAACAGGTTTGTCCATGTTCAGGCTTGGAGTCATGACCAGAGTTCAAGAGCTTGGTGACATGACCCTGGGGAGCCTGTTCCAGCGACCCTCCCAATGAAGAGCTTTCCTGATGTCTTAGGATGGTTTGTGGAAAGGATTTGGGAATGCAGCTTCCACCAGATCTCTGATATCCTAACACAAAGTCAAAACATAGCAAATACATATGAGAAAAAAGATCCATTCTTCTATTCAGAAGAAAATCCCTACCTACTATCAGACATGTCACCAGTGAAATCACCTTTCTCCAGACCTAAACTTTTGCTGTTTCTGCCTAAAGAGTAAGAATAGTAGAACTTCAACAGCTGAAAATGCTGCAACAAAAAAAAAGCCATTTGCGGGTAGAACACACATCCAACTAGTGGAATAAATGCTACATCCCATAAAGAACTCTTAAGTCTCTTATTTTCACCAAAAGCAAAGAATTTGAGGGAAAAAAATTCATCCTCCACTCTGCAGAGTTGGAGGCCAGGTGAGTGGAATTTCTTATACCACAATTATTGCTTCACAGCAAAAATGACATGAAGCAGCATTCCTTTCTAAGTGCTAAGTATTATAATATATCAAAACTCCTGGGGGCTAAAATGCTCCAGGAATACATCTAGAACAGAAAGAATAATAAAAGATAAAAGGTATTACAATTAAGAACAAGCAAAACTAACAATAACCTAGTGCAAGAAGCAGCGAATGCGGCAGGGGGCAAAAAAGCATTCTTTTCCTTTGTTATTAGAAAGAGTGGCACCTCATTAATAATCTTACTATGTATCTCAAAAAATGAAACTTTGTAGGACTGCAGATTGACCTGAAAAGTGATAACTCCACTAACAGAAACAAAATTTCTCAATTTAGAAGTTCAAATGTTCTCATACCAAGTTGACCCAAAAAGAGATGATGTCAATGGCATTTCTTTAACAACGAATTTCATTAACAGATCCCTCCCCTTTAAAGCAAGTATTGAGATTAAACTCAGCCTGGACACCCTTGCCTAGACTGAGATGGTTTCAGAAGACCTATGAGAAGAGTGACTTCAGTGTGTGCTTGAGCTGTGCCAGGCACACAGCACGACTGTCATTTTCAGTGCTGTGAAAATGTGTCACACAAAAAGGTGTGTCCAGACAAGGTGAACATCATTTTTCTCCACAAGAATGACTATTTCAGCCCCAGTCCTTCAGAATACTTTGTGCCTACACTGCCTGCTGAACTGCTCCATGGGAAGTAGCTCACATCTGATCATTGCCCAACACTTCCCTGAATCTCAGCTGTTTCTTAGAAATAAGCCAATACCACATACTTTACAAAGGAGGAAATATAACCATTTCAGCTTCCTGGTTGTGAATCAAGAATATTCTTGGAGTCCTCAAAGCCTCCTATTTTTTTCAGCTTATCAATCATAGAAATGCATATACTTCAGTTCTTTGTCAATCTAGAAGCAAGGCTCACTAAACATTTTGATAAAATGCTCACATCAATACTGATCCTCACTAGGAATGCCTTCAACAGTCACTGCTGGTCTTCTGTGAGTAATCAAAAGCCCTTTGACAGGGAGGTGTCTATGTGAGCAAGTGAAAAGCCATTAAAATCTAAGACCATCTAACTCTAGTCATTATATGTCTTCCCAGCTTTTTACCTCCGGGTGCCAAAGAAAGAAATTGTGCTGGAGCACAGGATGACCATTAACTCTCCCCAGCAAGTACAGGGGATATATAACCTATAGCCCCATGCAGATCAAAGTGTCCAAATAACTTCTGTACATCCAAGGTTAGGACAGTAAAATGCTTTCAATTCTCACAGGTGGATGATAATGTTCTGAGAAAGCAGTTGTTGTAATGGGGATGCATGGAACAAGTGACAGCTGCCCAAGTTAGTTTGAGACACTGTGTCTTTTTTAGGGTTTCCCAGAGCACGCTTTTTAATTTTTGTCAAACTGAATAATTTTTGGAAAATCTCATGTGCACTTATTTACATTTTTCTCATTCTCTGCTAAAATTGCTTTCCCCGGAGCTGCAGCACATGTTGCTGCAATGAGCAATGTTTAAGAAGCTGAATGCCAAACAAAAATCCTTGCTGTTGAAATGGCACAGTCAGCTACTACGATACAAATGTGGGTGATGTTAAATGGAAGAGAGTTGGCTCCTTAGTCCTCACTCCACATGTGTTATAAAGAGCAGCTATCCTGTCTTCCTGGTGGACATAGAACAGAACAACTGTACTGCTTTTCCCTAGAATCAAGAAAAAGGTGGAGCTACAGAAAGGCACACAGCAATTAGAACTAAATTATAGAACTAACAAAGAACGCCAATGTTTTTTCAAAGCACCAACAACAACAGGAAAGTACAAGGGGTTTACAAAGTCAGACATGAGGCTTTCTTCTGGAATAGTAGTAGAAACACTGCACAATGTAACAATGGAGGAAGACTGGGACCCTTGAAAGAGGTCCAGAAAATACTGCACCTTCTTGCATCACACTGGGCTTCATCTCAGTATACCAAACTAACAGTTCTAAATGTCAAGTTAACTAATTAGATTTGTAAATCTGAAGATATTTACCTGTAGATCTGAAGAGAAACTACATAAAAATCTGCAAGAAACTATTCCATGTTTGGTATCTTGCATCCCCCCACAGAATCAGGGGTGACATTACTCATGAAAGCTACACATCACCAAGCAGATGACAACTGCTAAGTCAGAAGGGCACTATGAGTCCCATTATCATGACCAATTTCTGACCACCCTCAGTGATCTCCATGGCACTTCTTTCTGACCACCTGTTTAGAATAGGTAGAAATATAAGACCCAGTCTGATTTTATGTAAAATTACTTTCTTCACATTCTAGGTCTGAATAATAATTAAAAATACATCTAAATAACAG
>VZTT01037313.1:37997-52864 GCA_013400855.1 Buphagus erythrorhynchus | reverse complement strand
GCGGCGGGGGCGGTGCCCGGCGGCGCGGGGCGCGGCGCCCGCGGGTGTTCGCGGGGCGCAGATCGTACCATCTGCGGGCGCCCCCCTCCCCGTGCACTGCGGAGAATCCTCGCACGGCAATAGCAGCCAGATAATAACAATATTATTAGAGCCTGGAACCGATATATTATAGACACATAAAAAACCCCCACCATGTCGGTTGCCTTTGCTTCTGCTCGCCCAAGAGGCAAAGGGGAGGTCACCCAGCAAACTATCCAGAAGGTAAAAGAGCATGCTTTTATACAGACAATTTTAGACATTTATTCTGTCCATGCTCCTGCAGCTGGAGGCTGATTTCTAGGGCGATCAGGAAAACTCGTGAATTTGCCAGGGCTGCAGAGATGGACAGCTGGAGAGAGAGAGGTGGGGGAAGGAGGAGGAGGAGGAGGAGGTGGAACAAAGCAAAGGTGTTCAGATCGCTGCAAAGAGAGCGAGAGAAGGACGCAGGGAATAAAATCGGGATGGCACGTTATCCCTGCTGCTCGCCAAGGGGAAACGCTGCCAAGCATACATTGGGAAACGGCAATAAAATTTGCAAATATGCGACTAATTTATGATGGTACATCAGCTTCAGGCCCCCAAAGAATCCAACCTAAAAAATGAATTGAAATAAAATACTGAATTTGCAAGGGTTTTCTTTTGTATCTGGGTGCAGAATTTTAATCTCTGAGAAGATAGAGGGAGCACCAGCCACTGGTATTTTTCATAAACTATTATTATTATTTTTGTGATGTGTTTATTGATGTTTAATGACAAACAAAGGTTTTGAAAGATTTTCTCTGGAGAGGAGATTCCCACATGGAGGGGAGATCAGAGGGTGCCGAGTTGGGAAGTTATTGTTTCCTGTTTCCCAGGATTGGCAGCAGGGACTGCACACACAAGCAGACCCTGGCACCTTTCCTCCTGCAGCAGGTGACGGTCAGGAGCGAGGGCAGGAGCGACGAGGCTGGAAATGTCCATAAAGAACGTGCATGTTTTTAGTGTCACTGCTGTTAGTTGTGCTCCTGCTGTCATTTTGGCCGTGTCCCATGGCTCAGGTGTTGTTCCCGTTGTTCTGGTGGCAGCCAGGTGTGAGCTCTGTGTGGTCCCTTCGCTGACAGTGGCCAGTGCAGAAGTGCCACTGCCACCACAGCAATTAACCTGTCACCAGGGGTTGTGCAGCCAAGCCATGAGCTGGTGCCAATTTATGACTTCGAGGGGAAAAAAATCCCCTCGGTGTGACAGAGCAGAGATGAAGGCAGAACAAATTGCCACGAGAGAGGCTCGGAGATGACTTGCATCTCAGGAGGCTGTTTGGAAACATCCCATTTTGTGGAGCTCTTGCAGCACGTGGTGTTGTGAACCAATTCATTTTAAATACTGAAATATTTCAGACTCAGTGAATAAGTTTTCCTCTAACCTCCAAATCAGTTTTCCTCTAACCTCCAAATCAGCTGGAATTATTTCCTAATTGAGATAGTTTGTAATTAAACCAATACCCACAGACAAAGAGCAGATAAAGTATTTTCTGTTCGATTTTCAAGCCCTTTCCTTTTTGCATATTCATAAACTTCATGGAAGCTTCAAAATGTTCTTTCTTTAAAAACAATGAGTGAAACCATTTTCCATCTCAGGTGCATTTGCTGGCAGGTTACTTTGGGACTGTTCATCAGTGTAGGGCTGTTGGCAGTGATTTTCTCTTTGACAAACAGCAATGCTGAGGAAGAGACTTGCAGGCACAGGAACTGGATGGGATTTATAGTCAAGGATGGAAATAGAGCAGAGAGAGCAGGAGAAAAAAAAAACCCTCCAAAATCCTCATTAAAGTGAGCTTTTGAGAACATACACAGATTTCAACGAAAAAGATTATTCTTCTTTGCATACACATTACATAAGCAGCTTATTTTTATTTATTAACTCAATTTTAATAGTCTTTCAAAGCTGTTCTTATCCTAGTATCAAATATTCCTAAAATAGATTTCACATGGAAGAAGTTAGATCTTTTGGCAATAGAGTAGTGGTGGTGCTCTTCTAAAATAGTTCATCAAATAGCATTTCCAGGGCAGTAAAATTCAGTTCTGTACCAGAAATGGTTTTTTCCTCAGGAGCTCTCCTGCCCTGATGCCACAGTGGTTCAGGGGCCCAAGAACTTGTTAACAGTGGTATCTACAAGCTCTATTATGCCAGAGGCAAATCTAAATTTCTACATGCTGGTATTTTTTTTATTCATTCACCTGGAGAAAGTGTGGTGCATTCACAAGAAATCTGGGGGAAAGAGACAAACTAGTGTATCTGAAATTTCAAAACAAATCAAAGGATATTTTAAGCTTTTAATCATATTATGAGTTCATTAAATAAAAGTAAGGACATACTGGGATTTAATTCTCTTTTAGCATGGTTTCAGTAGCTGCAGTGATGCAAATTTTATACTTCATCAGGTTCAGCTGTCAGCACGCTCTAGTCCTGGGCAGGAAAAATGAGGAGGTTTAATTGTTTGAAAGTTTGTTTCTTACTTTAAAGTAGGCATGTTAGTAATACCTGATGTTTTGGAAAAGGGTGGGTGATATTTTGGGATGAGGCAGACATAACTCATAATGAAAGTGTTTTCCTTCTTCAGCATCAGAATTTATCTACCATTTAAGAAACAAGGTAAGTCCATTAATTCTTCTGCAGGGGTATTTCAAGTAACTACTTGAAAGATAACTGTTTATAAATGAATCAGCCTTGTGGCTCAGTAAAGTCATAGGTAATTTACAATAGCCAGGGAAACAAAACTGCACAGAACACCATCCAGTGCCAAGGAGGGTGGAGGATCACAAAAACACAGGACTTTTATACAATTCTCATTGTAACATGTTTTGGTCCTATTTCTTTTATGCAGATGCTAGATGAAAATCACCACCTAATACAATGTATTATGGATTATCAGAGCAAGGGGAAAACTGCAGAATGTACTCAGTGAGTATTACAAATTTGGGAATTTGTTAGAAATGTTTCCTGAAGTCTGACTCTTCCCTTTGCTCAGTGGTACAGCTGTTAGTTTGCTCTTGGAAACACTCCTGTTCCTTTTCAGGAGCTTTTTCAGTTCATGGAGAACTGTGAAGAAGCATAAATGGTTCTGGTGGTGCTTACTTGAGTAAACACTCCAGTTAGAGCACTCTTGAAAGAAATCATGTTCTTCTCAGCTTGCTGGTGTGGAAAACGGGTTTTGGGCTTTGGAATTCTGGAATTTCACTCCTATCAGGGCCCTTGTTAGACAGAGAAAGAAAAAGTGTCTGATTGTTGGAGCAGCTAACTGGGTGTCAGTCCCCAAAGACTGAGGTCCCAGCTCCACAGTTCAAAATGCTTTCGAAGGAGTTCAAAGTGCTTTTTTACCTCTGCCTCCCCCCAAGTTTATCCTTTTGTAAAAGAGGTGTTGAGCACTCTGATCCTTGATAGGAAACATGACAGCACAGACATGGGTCATTGCTACTGCTATTTATTAGCACAGATTAAAAATAGATTAAGGTAATTTAACTAACCATTTGTAAATGGGGGGAGAAAAAAAAGAGAAAGATGTGGAATTTTGTGTACTGTTAACCCTTTCCAAATAAGCTTTACTCCTTGTTCTGTAGATACCAACAAATCTTGCACAGAAATCTGGTTTACTTGGCAACAATAGCAGACTCTAACCAGAATATGCAGTCCTTGCTTCCTGCTGTAAGTACCAGTACAATTACTGTAACTAATAATTAGTTATTAGTATAACTAATACCATAGTTATTTCCCTCAGATACATTAGCTATGTCGGAGGGAAATGTTCTTTGATTCTGTCACTGATCATTATAAATGAACCACTTTTTAGTATTTTATACAGCTAAAAGTTTTGAAGTGGCCAAATAGATCACCAAACAAATCAAAACTTACTTTTACTGTGTTTAAGTTATATTCTTTGGGACATTTGTGTTAATCTCTGTCCCATAGCTCAAGGTTCATGATGCAGTGGTATAGACCTGAACAGCTCCATTTGTTCCACATTCAATATTCTTACCTGTTCTTACTGGATTCTTTACTTGGGAGGGAAAAAATCCTGCTCTGTTTTATGTCAAAAATCTAATTCAACACTCGGGCACTGATTTGTCTTTACCCATGTTGTTGCTCTTGTTCAGCGGATTGATTTGGGAAGCACCACACATAACACAAACTGCAGCACAGCTTGGCAAAGGTCAATGTGTCACCACACTCCTGTGTTGTCTTTGCTAATGCATTCCCCGCAGTGGTTGTGTTTGGAAATCCATGTGAGCACAGATGAACGAGCACAGAAGCCACACTCTGTGACAAACACAATTTCAAGCCCTTCACTGTGCTGCTGCTGTCAGCTGCTCTGTCATGCTCAATGTCATTCACACACAGGAGTCAAACCAAGGTTTACCCAAAAAGCAAACACGTATTTAGCCGAGGCAGTTTTTTAGTCATAGCCAGGCTTATTTGGGGGCTGCTATTTTTCTAATTAAAAACCTAACCAAAAGAAATTTGCTTTTCCTCCTTGTTGTTTCGCAGCCACCAACGCAAAATATAAACTTGGGCCCGGGAGGGATGAGTCAGAGTGCATCCAACCAATCCCTCCACTCGCAGAGCAATCTGAGCGATGCCATCGGGACCGGCCTCCCTCCTTCCTCCCTCATGCAGAGTCAGATTAGCAATGGTGAGCTCTGGTCCCCTTTGTGCTGCTTTGCTGTTGCCTGGCAACAAAATCATTAATGCAGAATATACTTAGAGAGCTGGAAGAGACCTCTCCTAACTCACCTTTCAGGCATATGGGGATTTCAGGCACATGCTGAAATCACCACAAAATGGCTACAGGCAGGAATGATGTTGGCTTCTGCAGAGTGCTTTGTGTTTCTGCAGAGGAAATTAAAGGCTATTTTTTTTTTTTAATGCATGATGAAAATCACTGAGTAAAGATGCATCCAAGTTTTTAGTAAGAAAAATTATATATTGCAGTATTTTTCTTATGGAAGTGGCAGTGTTGGCCAGGGTAAAATGGAATTGCTTGCATGACTAACCACACAACCAAGCCTTCAGATTGCAAAGACCTTCCAGGATACATTTCTCCTTACAAATCATTTGGTGTTGCACCAGTCTTTGTCCTCTACAGAAGCTTGCAGAGATTGTACTACACAGTCAAATAATTTGCACAGATATTTCCTATTAGTAAGATAATATAATCTGTCTGCTTGGTTTTGTTCATGCAGCTAAACTAATTGAAAAACAATTTTTTAATATGTGCATTTTATATTATGAATAATCTGTTTATTTTGTAGATCACAGTTATTCAGTCAGTTCTTGTTTCTGTGGGTGTCTCCCCGAGTGAACAGAGAGCAAAACCAGTTTCTATAAATAGAAATATCTGATTGTAAAATCACAGACATTGGCAGGGGGACTCAAGAGCAGATACAAGCCATGAAATTACTTCAGTTTTTAAAAACCCCTTTGTGGTTGAGCCTATAGTACCTTTTAAATGAACGGATAAGGGCTCTGTTTTAAACAGATGAAACTTGTAAAGTGAACTTACTAAATTTTTCAGGGCCTTTGTTTTGAAAGATTTAATACTGAGTATGAGTAATATATTAAGTCAGTCAAAACATTGTTTTGTGTTATTAGGAATAGACATTTTCAGTGCTACTGTTGTTGGTTTTCTGATTTGCTCCCCAGCCTCCTCCAGATCTTTGTAGTAATTTGCTGCTGATTGGAAGAACCAGACTGGAAGTCCTGAGGACTGGACTCATCCATGTGTTTTCCCTTACAATCACAAATTAGCCAACCTTTTTTTTCTTTTCTTATTTTAAAGAAGGCCAAGAATCTCTAATTATTCCCATGCACATAAGGCAAGGTTTACCAACACTTGCTTCACTCCATCTCTCACCCAAGGAAACTGCTATCTCCATTCACACAGTGTGACCTTGTGTTGCACAAGGATCAGCTTTACAACTTCAACAAACTGGACCAAAACACAGAGATAATTTTCTGTAGCAGCATTTTGACCCACCTCCACTGATTTCAGGAGGTCTGGCTCTCTTTATGTCTTGTTGAAACTGCTGCTTGCATCTCTTCATCAGAGGAAAATATCATAATTTACATTATGATAATAATTCTCATTTTGATGTCTATGAAAACCATTAAGGGTAATTAATGAGGTTTGTACTAAATGAGTTAGACATTTTTCAGAGGCTGCAGATACACTTAATAACCCTGAATTAAAATATCATTATTTAAACATTACAACAAAATTCTGCCTCTTCTAAGGATTCTGCATTCTACCTAAATTAATTGAGATTGACAACAATATGGCTGAATTTAGATAGACAACAATATGCACCATCACAACGTGGATAGTAACAATATAGAGTGAAAACAACTTTCGAAAACTCATTCATAAAACTATTTACAGCAATAAACAACAAACAAGAATCCCATTTTCCCCAGTATTCACTACCCAGCTGCAACAGAATCCTAAAAAAGAAGCACACTGCCAGATAAGCAGGATGATACAAAGCCAGGACGTGGCTGGAGCAGTCTGATGATCACATTCTGATGTTGGAAAGGGAGTGACAACTGGCATTGTTATGGTGACTTGGAACATTTACCTTCCTCTGAGCTACTTTTAGTCAAACTTCAGGAAAGGCAGAGATAGGCTTGTTCTCTGAGTAGAGGCTCTGTTGGTACTTCAGGAGCCCCAGCTAAGGAGAAGAGAGGAGCCCAGTGGATGCAGCAATGTGCAAAGTGTCTCTGAAACTGTGCCTTCCCATTGTCACCACCTGTGTGAAGGGGGAACAGGAATCAACTGCAGGAAAAGAAGAAGGAAAGGACGAATTTCAAAAGGCTGGGATGTTTCCAGAGTCCATGAATTTTCTGAAGTACCTGAAATTACTGGAATTTTTAAATTCTGCTGCCTGCAAGGAAGTGGTTGTAGGGCATTGCTGCTGGTTTTGTTCTTCCCATCTGCAATCCTGTACAGCCTGGACTTGGCTGCCAGGAAGAGGAAGATCACTCTAACTGTGCAGAAGGCACAGTTATTTAATTTGTCTGTAGATAACAGGGGGTTTTAATAGTGAGGATTTTTTGTCTTCTGTTTTGCCTTATCATAAGGTATTTCAGAAAGGCCACGAGGCCTCATGCTTACTGTGCATTGCCAATAATAACTCAGATTTTCTTGTTGCTCTCTCTAATTTTTGCAGGTCCTAACCACGTGTCTATGCAGCAGTCAGGCCAGAGCACCATGCCCACGACCTCCCTGAGCATGACTGTCAGCAGCCATGGGACTGGCCCTGGCTACAGCCACACAGTGCCTGCCTCTCAGAATGTGCCAATGCAAGGCCAGGGGTCAATAGGCAATTATGTCTCTCGAACAAACATCAACATGCAGTCTAACCCAGGTAAACTCCCTCCTCCTCCTCCTGGGCCACCTTGACTTTCCAGTGACCTCAGAGGGTTTACCACACATGACTTGGTTCTGTAAATATTTCCTGTAGACAGCAACAAAGGTAAGAAAAAGAGAAAAAGATAAGACATCTCTGAATTTCCAGGTGTCAGGTGCCAGTGTAAGTCAGAACAGTTTCAGACTTGCTTCAACTTAGCCATGGTTAGGGCTGAGCTGGGGAAAAGAGGGTTAGGTAGAGGTGCAGCAGCACTGTCTGATAGCCCTGGCAGCAAATCCCACAGCCATGGGAGGGATTTGAGCAGCACCTTTACCCAAGCACAAAGAACCTGCCAGGGGATAACACATTTACTGTTTGTACATTACTACCCCATTTTGTTATTTTATTGGTACTTCACACTGTTTGCAGGGCATTAAGAGACTAGCAGACAACTCAATTAATCTCTTAATAAAAAAAAAATTGCTACTTGAATCGCATTGAATGGGATGTCTGATGCTTTAGAATTCTTTACAGCAACATGAAATTTAGGAATCAAATAAACCCTAGAATATCAGTTTACTAGTAAACTCTATAATCATCAGGTGTATGAGAAGATGGAAGCAGAAGAAAGTGTATTAGAAAAGAAATGCAGCAATGAAATAGTCCAGAGGTAGACAGGAACATAATTTCTTGTTTCTTTCTTTAATCCTACTGCAATAAGGTTTACATTCTTTAAAGTAAGCTAATAATAATCAAGGCAGGGTGTATTTTTAAATATCTGCTGAAGCAAATGGCAAGAACTGACCATGTAATAAGATCCTTTCTGGATTCCAGTGCAGAAGAGGAAATAAATCCAGTAGGAAAACATCTCCCCCTGTGGAAAATTCACAGAATTATCAGGATGCATGTTAGCTGAAGGTTTTAACTTGCTTCCAAAGAATCTAGGAGAGAACTGCCCCAGCTTTGGAAAACTGTCTTTTCCATGTCCATTGCAGTCTCCATGATGCACCAGCAAGCAGCAACGTCACATTACAACTCGGCACAAGGAGGGAGCCAGCACTACCAGGGACAATCCTCCATTGCCATGATGAGCCAGAGCAACCAAGGCAACAGCATGATGGGGCAGCGACCCATGGGCCCTTACAGAGCTTCACAGCAAGGTAGAATTGCTATCAGATTACTGATAGAACTCTCCTTAGACTGGTGATACTCAGTCTGTCCTGTGGGGTACATAAGTCACCAAAATTTCCAAGTCGCATTTACAAACAGAGAATCCCACCCAAGGAGCACAGGAAATCCTGAATGGTGCAAGTATCATGACAATGAGATGAACCTGCATCTATTTTCAAGATTTATCTATTTAATTATTTCAGGTGTTTAGAAAAATAATTCTGTCTAAAAGGGGTCATAAATCTCTAAAGAAAAGATGAACAATTTGATATACAGCTCATTCAAGCCACTGGGAATCTATTCAATTCTTTCCCATGATGTTGGATTAGCCCTAACATGGCACAGTTAGCAAGGAACACATTTCTGGAAAGAAGATACAATTTTCCAGCAATTAGAATGAAAAATTAGGCCAAGGAAAGAAAAACACCAGAGAACAACTACCATGTTTTAACACCTCTCTGGATTAAGTTCTAAGAGGTAATAAAGCTGCTAGACTGATTCTAAAATAAACTGAATTTTGCTAAGAAACAAATTAATTGATTAATGAAAATATATTTAATTATGACTGTGCTCTTGAGCATGGAATCCATTCCTGTGCTTTCTAATAACTCAGATTAGTAGATGAAATGTAGCCCTTACGTTCAGCGTTGCTGAAGTGAGTGATTCTAGGATGTTACTGACTGTTGTGTGATTTCAATTTCAGCCATCTTTGTCCAAGAGTACAAATTTATTTCCTTTTTCTAGTGAGCAAAACATCTTTATAACTGCTCTCAATTGTTTGCTTATCTAGACATAAACTTTGTTTTCTTTAAAAAAAATATTAGATAAGAGAAACCCATAGGAGTCCACAGGCTCAGTTTGCCTTGTCTTATGCTTTGCAGGTTCCTCGCAGCAGTACATGGGTCAGGAAGAATATTACAGTGAGCAGTACAGTCATGGCCAAGGCTCATCAGAACCTATGAATCAGCAATACTATCCAGATGGTAATTCCTCTGAGCTGGGCTCACCATGATGCTCATGAAGTGCAGAGCACCACAACTGCCACATCCAAGGACATGGCAAACCTATCATGCTTCATTTCCAGTTTAAATGCTGGAA
The DNA here is from genome assembly GCA_013400855.1 of Buphagus erythrorhynchus. Classification (NCBI taxonomy): domain Eukaryota; kingdom Metazoa; phylum Chordata; class Aves; order Passeriformes; family Sturnidae; genus Buphagus; species Buphagus erythrorhynchus. The sequence goes on along the minus strand of VZTT01037313.1, from coordinate 43,181 downwards.
AATTAGAATGCCAGGGGATGGGAGCCTGGTACAAAACATGCACATCAGTGCACCCTGCTATATAAACTGCTCCAAAAAGAGCCCAAAGCCCAGTTTGGACTAGTAAAGAGTTTTATCCACTGCTGTGACTTTCCTTGCTATGTGTTCGATGTTCTCCCTAAAGAGTCTGTATTTACCCTTAGCCTCATCTTGGTGCATAAGCAGCTCCATAATATATATTAAATATGTATTCAACACTATGTCTATGGTCCCATTAAGAATGTATCTGACAAATCTTTGTGACTCCTTGCAGGACATGGTGATTATGCCTATCAGCAGTCATCCTACACTGAACAGAGCTACGACCGGTCGTTTGACGACTCTACACAACACTACTATGAAGGAGGTAGGAAAATACAGCAAAATCTTAACAGTAAATTCAATATATTATTAAGATATCTGAACTCTAAATTAACTGGAAATATTAACTGAATTATAATGCAGCAAGGTGGCATTTAGGAGAAGTGATGTCATCTATAGAGCCTCTGTTCATTTGGTTGTTTCAGGATAGAGCAAATGGAATTTCCATCATAGGTATTTGAAAAAAAATACTAGTAACAATTAGATAAGTGGTCTGTCTGGGATATATGAATAAACATCATTATCTAGAAGAAAATACAACAAGAGGGCTTCTTGAGAAAACAGCTATTTACTCTGGCAGACTTATCTTTGTGACTTTTTCTTCTGAAGCCCTTCTGGGGTAAAAAGAAATCCTTTGGAGAACAGGTTGTTTGTTTGTTTGCTTAGTGATGTGTATAAATAAGTAACTCTCCTATTCAAAAGAACTAAAAATCATTGGAGAAATAAACATCTTCCTTGGCAAAATCCAATCATCCATTTCTAAGAAAAGTATTTGTGTGTGAGTTCCAGACCAAGGCTCCTTACACCTTTGTTTTCCTTATGATCCACATATACAGTGAAATACCTGCCTCATCTATGACCAAACAATTCCAATATTTCCCTCTCCAGGAAATTCTCAGTACAGCCAGCAGCAGGCAGGATACCAACAGGGAGCTGCACAACAGCAAACATATTCCCAGCAGCAATACCCAAACCAACAGAGTTACCCAGGACAACAGCAAGGATATGGTAAGAAAACTCTCAGTGGCTGGTCAAGTGTTTGCAGTGTTTCACCCTGATGCCTCCACTCCTGGGCTAAAATAGGCTGTAGCTATTTCCTTGATTACCCTTGGATTAACAATGTACCAAAATTAGCCAAAGATCTAGTGAAGGGATTCTGGACAGTAACATACATTAGTATAGCACTGCATTCCATCATGAATCCCTCTCTCTTTTGCTAGGAGTTACAAAGTACACATTTTCTTCATGTTGACTTTGTGTTAAACATCATCAGGAGGTCCCTGCCTGGGTTCCCAGGCCTCCTACACACCTAGTCCATCTGAACTGACGTGAAAAAGAACATCAACAGTCCAGAGAATCACTCCTCTGTTGCCTATGGTGGCACAGCCAGATTAGATAGGAATTGAAACGTGCAGTTGTTACTAAAATAAAGGACAGGTAGTTTGCATAGAGGTCATAACTGAGCTGTGCCAATTCAGATTTCAGAGAGGCTTCACTTAGAAGTATTATGACATTTTTTGAGCTAAGTTTAAAACCTGAAGTTTCACACTGCTGCAACTACCTCATTAACACCTCCTAGTGTAAACCTAGGGGGGAGGTTTGGACAGAATTTAGTCACAGTTCTTACTCACAAAGCTTACTTTGTTAACATCATGTTTTAGATTGTATTAACTCTTAGAAGTCCCCCAGCAAATCAAGCCTGTAATGGATTGTACTGCCTATAATGGATTTTACTGTCTTCTCAGGTCCTGCACAAGGAGCCTCTTCACAGTATTCCAGCTACCAACAGGGACAGGGGCAGCAGTATGGAAGTTACAGAGCTTCCCAGACAGGCCCATCTGCTCAGCAACAGAGGCCTTATGGCTATGAGCAGGTAAATTGTCTAAATCTCTGCTCTGAAAGAGCAGATCTGGCTGTTAGCTCTGTCTATAAATCTATCTGATAATTTGGTGCAGGTATATGGGTGATACTTCAGTAGGTCTTGTAAAATTCACAGATCAAAAGAAATTGCCTAACTCACAGTAAGCCTCCAATGTATTATCCTTCAACATTTCTATTTCTTTTTTTCTCTTTTTAACAGGGACAATATGGAAATTACCAGCAATAAAAGAATACAGTGCTGTGTCAGATTCCTTTCAATAGTATCTCAATCTTTTGAACTGGATGTACAGGCAGTTTTGATTAATTGTAATATGTTGGTTACCCCTTAGCACAAAGCAGCGTCTGTATGTGAACAGTGTTCATTTCATGCTGGATATGAAGCAGTGCACTACTGGTAACAAGACAATGCTTTAATGGTTTGATATTTGGTGCTGTGTATAGTACTGTATGTTGATACAATGCAGAAGTTTTCCATTTACCCCCTCTTGTCCCATTCTTGATGTTTCTGAATAGCTTTAGGATCATTAGATCACAGTTGTGCCCCGTTCTGGAAAACAGCCAGGTTGTTCTGCAGCCTGGCTCAATGCAAAGCCCATCAGTCACATCTCAGTCCAGGGAAGTTCCCTGTGGTAAGTTATTGATCTTTTTTTAACTGGATGCATTGAAGATTACCTGCCAGCCTCCAAAATCCATGGCTCTTTCGTTGACTTCTACAGAACAAGGGGATGGATACATTCTGTATAAAAAAGACAGTTCTATGCTGTATGACAAAAAGTAACTGCAACTTCTGTAATATTTACCTACCCAAATCCTGTAATTCATTAATCTGCATAAATCCACATTTCTGTTGTGAAAGGTACAGAAAGAGGATCCAAACCTATGATCATAGAAATGTTAATAAATAGAGGCACCTCTTATATGTCCCTGTAAACAAAGGTATTTCTGTCACGGAAAGAAAAACAGAAGGGAGCTCTGAGACCTGCAGTGTCAGCCTGCTCGACATCAATATTGCTTCATGTCGTGCTTAGCTGAGAGAAACATCTGGCAGAAGTCCTGTCTTGAATATCCTACTCCAAATTTTATAACTTGCATTTACATTTTTGTGCCAAATTTTGCAAGCAGGTGGCTGGCATCCTTCTTTATTCTGATTCTTGCACTGCCCTTGCTCAGATTCCCCAGCAAGCATTATAACCACAAATATTGTCAAATTTGTTGGTCTGTTGTTCTTACAGCTCATCATTACTTTTATTTTCCTATTGTAGCTTGACAGAAAAATAGTTCAGAGGTAAAAAAAAAAAAAAGCATCTTTATTGCAGGCAAGCAATTAAATTCAGCTTTAATTGTGAGACATTATTATGCATATAGAGAGGGGAGCTATCAATGGGGTCAACCAGTGAGAGAATACCTATAGAGGGAGAATTTAGAGAGACAAATTAGTGGTATGTAAAAATAAGTATGAACAATGTAAGTCACTTCTATTCAGTTTTATATGTTCTTATAAAGTCTTGGGAGGGTGAAAAAAAAGGCACTTTTAAAGTGCTTATATAAGTGTTGAACAAAATACTGTGTCCAAATTTCTCTGAAGCAAAAAGCTGGGGTGGCTGTAGCCCACAAACATTTTTTTATATGAGATGAACAGCAAATTTACAATCTAAAGTAAATACACTCTGTAGGATTTTTTCCTTTTCATTGTCTGACTGGTGTTATTTATGGGATTTTGAGTACTTTATATTTTGAAAAATGAGGACCACAAAAAAAGACAACATCTCTCAATTGATTACTTTTTTTTCCTTTAGAAGAAAATTTTTAACTGGAAAACTAGAGAGTTTACTATTAAATGTCCAAGCACTGTCCTTCCTATGTTCATAATTTCAACTACTGTTAAAATAGAAGACATTTTTTTTAGTCAGTCCTCATTCCTCTCATCTTTCCTGCTGGTGTTTTCATACAAATAACTACTCTCAAATAGCAAGGAACAGAAAGGAAGAAAGATTGTTTTCTTTATTATAATTACTATTACAGGTAGCCAGAAGAATGCAATATTGCTCTTTGCAGTTTGGGAATACACCTTTTATGTGGTTTTTGAAAGTGCTGAAATGCTTTTGAGAGAATATGAACAACACTTAAACCGAAACAGCAACATTACATCAATCTGAAATGTCTTACATTAAGAACTTCGTGAATGTTGTGTATATAATGTATTTGAAAGAGCACTTTGGAAATAGTTTGTACATTTATTTCCTAATTTATACATGATTTTTGGTGTTAATATTTCTAATTGTTAATAACAAAACGTTTATTTAATGTGTCGTCCATTTTTATGTATTAATGTGGAAACAAAGTGATGCCAGCATTTTGACTTCCTCCATGAATTGTATCATCTTCTGTTTTGTAATACAGAATGCTTGAAAATTGTTTAGTTTAAATATTATCTGAACGTGGATTTGGTGGTGCTTTTCTTGTGGCAGATGGAATGGACAGCACAGGTTAGCCTTTCCTTGGGGGTGCTGGTGGGTGAGAGCTGGAAATTGCCCCAGCCTGGAAATGCCCTGTGTGCCAGGCTGATCCCCTGGCATGGGCAGCAAGGAGGGAGAATTCTGCCCCTCAGAATTCTGTTCCTCAGGGCACAGACCTGTTGGAAGAGCCCAGGGGAGGCCACCAAGCTCATCAGAGGGATGGAGCAGCTCTGCTGTGAGGAAAGGCTGAGAGAATCCAGATTGTTCAGCCTGCTTAGGGGAACTTTGGGGTGCCTTAATTGCAGCCTTCCAGTGCCTGAGGAGAGCTGTAAGAAAGATAGAAAGAGACTATTTACAAAGGCCTGGAGTGGCAAGACGAGGGGGAATGGCTTCAAAGTGGCAGAGGGCAGGGTGAGATGGGTGTCAGGAGGATGCTCGGTGCTGGGACGGTGGTCAGGCCTTGGCACAGGGTGCCCAAAGAAGCTATGGCTGCTCCACCCCGGCAGTGTCCAAAGCCAGGCTGGACGGGGCTTGGAGCCACCTGGGATAGTGGCAGGGGGTGGAATGAGATTGTTGCCTTGAAATACTGACCTGTACAGAGCAAAAGGAATAAAATAGGTATTTATTGAAAGGATACACCTTGGGCAGTGCAAGAGCCCAGCTGGGGCTACACCCAAATCAAATCCAAGATGGATCCCCGTCATGAGTTTTTACGCTTTTATAAATT
>VZTT01037313.1:19109-37600 GCA_013400855.1 Buphagus erythrorhynchus | reverse complement strand
TGAGGGAGGGTGCGCGCGGGGCTGGGGTGGGGCGGAGGCAGGGCTGTGAGGGCGGGCACTGCCGGGGCGCGGCTTCTCCGCAGCGGCTGCGCCCGGGAGGCCGAGGCGGGGCCGTCCCCTCCTCTCCCTTCCTCTCCTCTCCATGGCGGTGCTCTGCAGCGCTGGGCTGGGCAGCTCGGCGCTCCCGGCCGCTGCCGGGGCCGCGCTGAGGCGCTGCGGGGCCGGGCCGAGCGGCCGCAGCCTCTGGAAGCCGGGCCTGCTCCTGCCCCTGCCCAGCCCGCCGGCTTTCTCCACGACCTGCGCCCGGTGCGCCAAGGACAGGCGGCTGAGGCAGAAAAGAGCCATTTCCGAGCGGCAGCTGGTGAGTGCTGGGCTCTGTGCGAGTTCGGGGTGCCTCAGACGCAGCTCCCGCCGCTGGAGTGAGGAAAGATGGTGAAAATGTAATTGAGTTCCAGAATAGTGGGGAAATCCGCCTGCCCCGCGATATTCTCCGTGTTCACAGTGATCGTAGTAGCGCTTCCCTTCCCTTTGGCCTCTTTGGGCTGGAAGCATCCATAAGTTTAGAAAGCAAAAAGTGTTTTTAAAGCTAAAGCTGTAAAATGGTACGTTAGCTTTAAATCTAAAATACTGTTCTGTTTCTCACTGGTTTTTTAGTCTTGCGGTGTAGTCAGCTGCCAAACAAGCATCACTTTATGTTAGAGAAACTTCAGGGTCCTAGAATTAATTCTTCATCTTATTTTTATATTTACACGTCTCTGGAAAAATCTTATTTTCTATTGATCCATAAACCACTTCCCATTAAAAGCCATAGTTTACTGTCTCGCCATGTGGTGGTGCCAGATACTTTCTAAAAGAGGCTTTTTAGTAGTAGTATAAAATTGATTATCAAAAGTTCAGTTGAGAGGGGATTTTTTTTTCAGTTGCCTCTCTCTTTGGTATCATAACACTAATAAGACTTTTTATCCCTCACGTGCTATTTGTGCCGTTTATTTAAAGTGACCCTTAAAGCCCATTCTCATTATGAAGTCCCTTAGTAACTGACAGAACTAGAAAGTTACCGTGATCACAGTCATGCTTTGTCTTTTCATCCCTCTGTGTATACAATTCCACGTGTCAATGAATGTACTTCTCTGATATTTTTCTGTGGGAATTTCAGCCCCTTTTCTGTAGGTAGATAAGGTTATATCAACATAGCCTTAGGCATTTGCTTTTAAAAAAGTTCTTAAAAAAACTTGAAATATAAATTCTGTTTTTCTTTATCATTACATTCAGTACACTGCATTTAGCTGATCTGTGAATGGCAGCAGAGTTCTGATTCCTTTTTTTTTACTGTTGAGTGGAATTAATCATGGCTGAATATAGCAGGTCTGTCTATTAACTAAAAGTTCTTGGAAGATGAGCCTGATAAATTGTACTTAAAGGGAGCAACCCCCACCCTTGTTGCAGACACGTTATTTCGTGGATCAGCGGAGAGTGCGCGTGGTCGGAGGGCAAGGAGGAGGAGGGGGCCATTCCTTCCACAGTGAGCCCAGGAAAGTGTTTGGAGGTCCTGATGGTGGAAATGGAGGTGATGGGGGTCATGTCATTTTTAAAGGTAAACCTCACTGAATCTGTTCTGTTTCGTGGTGTTGTCTTATTGCTTAACACCCCACCCCAGCAAAAACAGCCCTGTGTGGATGGTAAGAAGTGGTAAATGGCAAAAAGGTTAAAATGGTTATTTCTGTGTGAGATGTCTTCGCTTTTGAAGTTTTGTCCTGAGCTGTGGTAAGGAGGTCATAAATGACACTGACAGTCTTAGAATCTTGAAAATTGAGGTATTTTGCATATACTTTAGGGCCTGGTGCCTGACTGTGTTATGTTAAGGCTGGGATCTGATTAAATTTTCCTCTTAAGATGAATAAAGCTGCTTCTACCACCACCCTGCTCTAAAGTCTAATCGAGCAAATTAATTTTGGTTTGGAATGACCACATTAATAAACCTAAGCAGCTAAGCACAGACAGTTAAACTTCATCATGACTTAGATTAATGTTAGTCTTTCCTGATATGCTATTGTTGAGACAGTAAATAGGATGTACACTCATGCAATATTCAAAAAGGAAAAGAACTAAAAAAGTCTAGAGGTGACTTTTCTGTGCCTGTTTTACTGAAGCAATGTGTTCAAAATGTGTGTCTTTTGCTTTACAGCTGACCAGCAAATGAAATCACTTTCTTCAGTGTTCCCCTTCTATCAGGGTTTCCATGGAGAGAGAGGAGGAAGCAAAAACTGTTACGGAGCTAATGGTGCACACTTGTATGTTAAAGTAAGTCAGTGGATGTTGCCTGCTGTGTGCTACCTTGGTACCTGGCTGATTTTCAAGCTGGAGAACCTTATTGTGAGCAAATCTTTTGTGTAATGAAGGGTAAATGTCTGATGGTGCTGTTTGAGTTCAGAAAGTGAGTTTCATGAAATACAATTCTCTTTTTGGGTTCCTCACCTTCAGAATATGCAGGAGTGATTTTTGGCGGATCTGAAATTGGCTGGAGGATGTGCTGCAGGCTTTGAGCTTCAGTGTAATGCTTGCATCTCTTCACTTTGAGGTCCCTGTAGGTACTTTGGTGAAGGAGGATGGCAAAGTTGTGGCTGACCTCACTCAGCATGGAGAGGAGTACATTGCAGCTTATGGAGGAGCTGGAGGCAAAGGAAATCGCTTCTTTCTCTCCAATGAAAACCGCGCTCCGAAATTATTTACTCCAGGAGAGCCAGGTCAGGAGAGGGTCCTTCATCTGGAGCTGAAGACAACAGCTCATGCAGGATTGGTGAGTTTCTGTTGGTTCAGGTTGTAGGATGACACTTGACTGACTGAAGAAATAATGTGTGATAACATTTTCTTAGCCCTTGGCTTGCTTGTTTGGAGATGCAGCTCAATGCTTTCTGCTGTTACTTGGTAGAAGGGTGTCCAAACTGATTCACAGAGCTGTTACTCTCTTGCTACTTGGTATTGTCCTGCTTCTGCTAAAATCCATACTATACACAGAGAAACAAGATTCCTCAGTGATAGCTGATGATGTACGGCAGCTTTGTCTTCTGGGTCTGCAGATGAGCAGTACAGTATAGAGAATTCTTTTAAATTGGTTTGTTTTCTTGGTTTTGAAGTTTTTTTCCCTAAAGAATAAAATTCAAATAATCTGTTTCATCCCTGTATTTCTCTTTTTACAGATATTAAACATTCGATTTTGTTAGAGCCAGGTTCATCACCCTCAGAAATGAAAAATGCTGAGTCAACTTTGAGCTTAACCTATTTTTGTATTTGAGTATGGAAATATTCTAACACCAGCTGGCAAAGCTGTGAAAGTTATGCTTTGCTGCAAAATGTTCTTGATGTCGTCCAACAACTACAGAATAACTGTCTGGTCTAGCAGAATCTGCAGATTTGTTTAAAGATTGAGAAATTTGGGTGTTTGTATTCCAGGTGGGCTTTCCCAATGCTGGCAAATCCTCACTTTTGAGAGCCATCTCCCGGGCAAAGCCAGCTGTGGCTGCCTACCCATTCACAACCCTCAACCCTCACGTTGGCATTGTCCACTATCAAGACTATGAACAAGTGGCAGGTAAGAATTTGAAGTTTGTTGTGTGTACCTTCATAGAAATTTGTGTCACCTTTGTAAATGCTTTAAAATGCTGCAGAAATAGGTTCAGGAGTTCTGTAGACTTCTTGCTAGTTCTAAAGAACTTCAAACAAAACTCTACTAAAAGCCCATTTCACCTGCACTTGTAGTTACTCTTAGTGCCAGACTGTCAGTCTGTATTCTGTCTGCGCTGGAGTAATCTAAATTTAGGTGTTTTAAAGATAACAGCTGCAAACTTGGTGTGAGTTGTGCTTTAGTATTGAAGCACTGAGACATAATTCTAAAAGTACTGACACTGGCCAGTAAAAGACTGAGGGGATTTTTTGAGGGTTTTTATTGGATCTGCTGGATTCAGTGTGAAATTTCTCTTGTAGTTGCTGACATTCCTGGCCTGATCAAAGGTGCTCATCAGAACCGTGGGCTGGGGACAGCATTCCTAAAGCACATTGAGCGCTGCCGCTTCCTCCTGTACGTGCTGGATCTCTCTGTGCCTCAGCCCTGGATTCAGCTGCAGGACTTGAAATACGAACTGGAAGCATATGAAAAGGGCTTGTCTGAGAGGCCTGGTGTTGTGATTGGGAATAAGGTTGACCTTGCTCAGTCCAGGATCAATCTGCCACTCCTCAGGGAGCAGGTAGCTGAGAGGGTCATCGCCTTGTCTGCGCTGACAGGAGACAACTTGGAGGAGCTGCTGCTGCATCTGAGGGAACTCTATGACACTTATGTGAAGACAGAGCAGTCACGAGGACAAAGCCCAGTCAAATGGTAGAAGCCTACTGCTGTGAACTGTGCTGGAAGGAGAACAAAGTTGAAATAGCAGTTTGATTTGACTGCATCTCTGTGATTAGGGCTTCTTGTGGGTTGTTTTTGTTGTTAAGATGGAAGGGCACAGCATGGGGATTTGTTCTGGAGTGCTGCTTTGGAAAGATTGGTTTGGTTGTTTGCTCACCTTTGAGGTGTCTCTGAAGTTTTACAACAAAGCTTGAAAATTGTAATCATGGTGGGTGGTGAACTGGAAACCTGGCTCTTGTTTGGCATACTATGGAATGAAGAGAATGCTGTCTAGTAGAAATGACTGAAATTCAGGATCTGCAGCAGATGTTGGCTTGTTCACTACACTGATGAAGTGTGGTGAAGTGACCTACTCAATTTTCACTAATAAAAAGTTCTAAAATAAAATCAGGTGGTCCCATGTTTATCTGTTTTTATATGATGGCCAATTTCAGTTGTGTCTTAAAACTTTTCTCCTGTTGTGGTTTGGTGTGGGTTTTTCTCCTCAGAGGAGGCACAGCTCAGTAATTGTAGGGAGGAGGAGCATGAAAGAACTGCAATTAATGACTGAAATTATTTCCTCATTAATATTAATAATTTACTATATTTAAATGCTGGCAGCAGCTAAGTAGCTGAATAAACTGGCCAGGAACCAGCCATTTGAGACTCACATCTGAGTTTCCCTGTTTAGGAATCTCAGGCAGTGTTCTGAGAAATCCTATGCTTAGTTACATCAAATAAAAGAAAAATAAAATTCTTTGTGTGTATGTGTCCTTTTTTTTTTAGCTATGTCATTTTATGGACTGTGTTCTTAAACTTTAGAATTCAGGAATCTTAATTTAGAACAGTGGTCTTTGCCCTCTCCTCATATTGAAAGAAGAGCTGCTCTGTATACTCCTATATTTTCTGTAAAAGATTATTATCTTAATAATGGAAAGTCAAAATTAATCAAAACATATTATTAAACTTTTTCATAAGGGACCTGAACAGGCTTGTGAGGTGCTGAGACACAAACACTGTCAGAAATAGAGGAAATTACTGAGTGGATGTGAAAAAAACACTCAGCTGTAGCCTCTAACCACTTTTTTTAATACACCACTGTGAAGGTGATAATTCTCTCTGCTTCATTCACTGCACATTCTTTATTGCATCCCTGGTAGTCTAATGCTTCTGCATGGAACATCCTTAAAAGCAGGGTTTTTATTCTGAAAAAGTACAGGTCAACTTTAAAGCCTGAATTGATAATAAATTATGGCAAACCAAGTAGTTACCTCCCCTAAATTCACATTTGGAGTATTTCTATTTGTGGTCAGGTGTGGGAAGTAATCTGCATTATAGCAGTGATATTGATATAAATAGGACCAGGAAAAAATCAAAACTAATATTAAATCCTAAAGTCTCTCTCATGTTTTGCTTCATCCCTGGGATTTACTGAGTTGAATTAAATAGAAGTTAATATTCAGTTCTGTTCTGTTTGGATTTGTGCAGCATTTTTAGGCTTCACTGCTATTCTTCCTGCTATTGCTACATGCTTTTCAACCACTTTTAATAAAACCAAGGGAAGGTTGCCTGAACATCAAAGCTGGTGCAGCTTCTTAGCAGGTTATTTAATACCCACAGGTACTTTGCACACTCTCTGGCTGTGTTTGAGAATGTCAGAGGCTGTTTCAAAAGCCTCAGTACTCTCAGGAATTCCTTCAGTGCTGAGGTACCCTCAGTCCCTGCAGGGAGAGCAGTGTTTACTGTGTGTGAGAAGCACAGCAGCTTTTCTGACACCTCCCGGGGATGTGCCATTGATCCTGGAGTTGGGTTCTTTGTTCCTGGCGTTTCAGCCACCCGCTCGAGGAGACAGCACCGGGTTCCTACAGCCGTGCTCCTAGCGGGGGTCAAAGAGGCTTTGCAGCATCAGCTGCTCCCCCATCCGGCAGTGAAAAGTGCCCAAGAGCTGCAGCTTCGCTGCTGAACAGCTCTTTGTAGAAGCTCGGACTTGCCCTGGTCTGTAATCCAGGGTGCAACTTCAGAGTTAGCACCGAGGTCTCTTGGATCCCGTTCCAGTGGAGGCACAGGACTGAGGAGGAGCCTCTGGTTCTGCTGAAAATAAAGTATTTGCAAAGGAAATGCATTTTGCCTCTAAAACCAGAGAGGGAAAAAAATCATCACTTTAATGGTGAATTGTTTCAGGGAAGAATTTTGTGCTATAGGATTTCTTTCCTTTTTTTTTTTTTTTTTTTTTTTGTTGGGGGGCGGGGGGTGGGGGGTTTTTTTNTTTTTTTTTTTTTTTTGGCAGGGGCTGGGATGGATGGGCTTGTTTTGACTCAGATTTTGGTGGATTTCTTCTGCATGATTCCTTAACATCCTTTTGCTTTCCTCTGCTGAACCCTTTGAGGGTGACTTTGCTTCTTAAGCTGGCCAGAGGAGAGAGATATGGTAGATTTTATTTCTCATTCTGACAATAAGCCATGGGAATTCAGTGTGAAGTCCAGTCAATTCTCTGTCGAGAAGCCCGAGCCATAATTTTGTTTAGCACTTTACAGTTCCAGTACTCTTTTGTGTTTTTTTAGTACATGATGACAACATTATTTCAGTGCTGATTGTAGGGGTTTTATATTTTTTGTCAGTCCTTTCCCCCTTTGTAAGTCCTTGGGAAATGTAAGTGGTATCAATTGCCCAGAAAATCAAATACTAATGTAAAAACAAGCATTAGAAAGGACAGCACTTTTAAGCGTGGATACTGAGGACTCATTGAAGTACATTAACTAAAACATTGAAACTATGTGTTTAAGCATGAGATATTTTGCAATCTACTTTACTTACATTTACCTGAAGCACTTTTTTATATTACCTATTTTTTTTTACATTAAAGAAAGATCTTCCATTATTGTCTGTGTCCTTACTAAGAGTCTTCACAGTAGATTTGTGGTAAGTGCAGAAGTACTCTTGACTTGAACATGCTGAACAACTTGTTACCTGTTCATTAATTCAAATTAAAGGATGACAGGAGTGGCTGTGAACCAGAGATGCTCGTGCACATGGAGTGGGATTTTGTCATAGCTTGTCCAAGCTATGGGATACAGATCCACCATTGGATCTGTATTGGATCCAACTGCTTTTCTGTCCTGTCCTCCATGGGATGCTGTTAATGGGGACCCTGTCCAACACCTGCCCTGCCAGTGCACTGCTGTGGAAAGGGCTTTGGTGTGAATTCAAACTCCACACTGACACTGCTAAACTTCATCCTAGTGGTAATGTGTGCCTGGCCTTTGAGGAACAGCTCTGCTTTCTTCTTGTCTTCCATGCTGCAGTTCCTATGCCATTCCCCAGCAATTAATTTTTCTATTTTTTGAATAGGGATTAAATGTGCCTGCACTGTAGAGGTCTGGAAAGACTCCAGTTATTACTTGGAGGGGAGTATTATTATTTGGAAGGAGGTTATATTTGCATGCCAATAATGATAAAAGATAATTTTGCAACTCTTGATAAAGGAACAATACTCCCTTCAGGCTGCACTCTTGACTTTCCTCTAAGCAGCTCTGAAATTTATCATGTGGCATGTGCCCATTTTTCTGAGTCATAAAACCTAGTTGGTAGGAAGAGAAAGGCAGATTTTCATCACCCTTGTTTTAATGTTGAGATTGTGTTTGTCCTTCATTTCCCCACTGAGAGTAATTTTTCATCTCCTCTTTTCTGATTGAAATAAAATTGTCCAAGGAGGAGTTAATGGCATCTGATTTGTCATCCATAGGGTTTGGGGTTTTTTTCTCTGCCCTTGTATATATAAAATGTAGCTTTTACTCTTTGAAGTGTGCATTCCTTGCTCACTCTTTGCATATTGCTATATTGTTATGCCACCAAGGTGAGGACATGCATTTTTGTATTTTATACACATTTCCTGACTGATGAGTGAGATCAGAAGACCAACCATACTAGAAATCCATATAATTATGGTTTAATAACTCACTCCTGTCTGTATGTTCCATTTCAGTAAGGAGGCTGTGATTGATTACTTTGTTACAATCCATTTTATTCTGGTAACATTCAATTAATTTAATTGGAGTGAGTGGCATAATGCAGTGGTGACCTGGCCTCGGTTTGGTGGGTTTTTAACCTGACTGTAGCACTGCAGCAGGCTCAAATGCTGTTATTTTATGTCATGATGAGTGAGTACAAGAAGACACAAACCATGAAGAGCCTTGTGTTTATTCAACTACGATGAAAATGTTTTATACAGACACAACCACCTTTTAAAGTGCAGGCTTAGAAATGCACTTTAGATTCAGACTTATCAAGACTGGTTGAAAAGCTGAAAATGAACTGCTGAACAAATTATCTTTTGTTATTCAAATCCTACGTGGGGCTTTTTTGTCTTTGTAACTGGAGAAATCGATAGGCAATTAATGTGCTGGTAACAGTCAATATTTTAGAAAGCATCTGATGGTTTGGGATCAATTTTTTGCATATAGAAAAGCTTCGTTATGGTTTAAAGATTTCTCATTTGAATCTTGGCATTTGGGTTCTCGGTGTTTAATTACCTTTGAGACTGGAACATCATTGTTTCCCAAAGACTTGTGAATCCCACCCAGTGCTTCCTTTATACACAGATTAATCAGGCACTGACAGAAGTTAGTATTCCCTCTCTAAATCCAGATAAATTAATCTTCCACTAAAAGTGGAAAATGCTTAGGATGAAAAATATTTGCATGAGGCAATGTAATTGCTAAAACACTGCTTGTCAAGAAGACATCTGTGATATTACAGATGAAGTATCCCTATTTTGATTATCTTATTCACGAAATCATAATGGTTTGTGGCTCTTCATTTCCTGTTGTTTTCCTCTCTTATAAATCAGGAAGATGAGTTTGGGCAGCTAGAGTGCTTTGTCCAGACAGGACTCACATTTATCACATTTAAAAAGTAACCTGGTAAAATGTCACTGTATTAAATCAATATTTTCTTACTGCATGGCTTTAGAAAATGTTTCTTCTCTTCACTTACCCACCCCCACAGCAGACATGTAATGGAAGTTTAAAGCAGTGGTGCAAACAAGCAATTACTGGGATGCTGATCTCTGTCTAAAAAAACCAAAATCTGATAACATTAAATAACTCCAGAGCCAGGAGTTGTGGGTTTGAAGCTTGCCCCACTGTGCAATGGGTTGGGTGCCACATTAGCTGTGTTTGTGCCCCTTGTATCTATACACCGAAAAAAAGTATTTTATTTTGGCAAGCTAACACATCTCTGTTTCTAAATCAACCAAAAACTTCCAGCTTAATTAACTAATTTATGGCCATTAGCAAAATGGTTTTGATGGATAAAAATTTCATGAGTTTAATTTTTTTTTTTCAATTACAGTCCTTTATGTTTCTGAGTGATTTCTTAATCTTCTTTCAGTGGTAGAAACTGAATCATGGAAGGCTGAGGTCCAAATTTAGCCAGGCTTGGAAAAGCCTATATGCCAATGAATTGTAAACATTTTGAATTAAAATATCTGTCTGGATTTGGACCCTAGCAACTTGGCAGAATCACATAGGAATTCTGTGGCAAGACAGGTGACCTGGAATTTGGGAAATAATCCTCCAGTATCCACTTTAGCCTCCTCATGGAACTGCAGTCCATGGCAATGTTTAGGAGAGCTCACTCACACATTTCCTATTTATTTTTTAAGGCATTCAGAAATTCTTTTACAGCAGATAAAACTTAATCTGTAGATGGATAACAACAATTGCCATGTGAAACATGTACAATTTACTAACTGGTGCTACTAATTGATATAATTATCACTAATTAATTGTTCTAAAGATAGTGATTTTTGTAATTGTTATTCAATGGCTTGAAGTGGCTTATGAAGCTGTTTAACAGAACAGTTCTAGAATTGTATGTTAAGACTAAATTAAATTAGTGCTATAGAAGTTATTTTCCTAATGTATTTAGCCTGAAATAACACTGATATCACATTTAGCTAACCAGGGCACTTGATGAATGGGTGAACAGTAGAAAACTTGCTTTTAGTTAATATTCAAGCTAAAAAATAGCTATATTCCCTCTTTCATGCCAGGAAAGCCTGAGTGCTCATACATTAATGGAGAAAATAATTGCAGAGGGCCACAAATGTGATTGAATAAAGAAAGAACTTGTTCAGATTTTCTCAGAAAATGCTATGCCATTTCTGGTCTCTCAGTTAATATATCTGCTTTTTCAAAGGCAATTTGGTAGATTCTGTCAGCACACAAATACCTCTTCAGAGTCTGCTGTAAAAGTGGCATTTAGGCCAATTAAAATTTATGTTCTGTGTTCTTTTGTTGTGAAGGAGGCAATTCTGATTTGATAACTTGTTATGCCACAGCTGGGAGTGATTCATATTGATTACAAATATTTCCAATTTACAAATGGTGACTGGAAGGCACTTTTCTGAAGTGGTGCATAGTGTTGGTTCTCAGTGAAATAACTGCTGAGGTGAAAACATGGTTATCAAGCTGAGTCAATCATAACAACCTTAAATTCCTGATTTCCCCAGCTTTCAGTCGTTTGTTCAGTACTGCAGGAGCATCTCTCCAGAAGTGAGTGAATGAAGGTTTAATTTCTGGGTTTTTTCAAGGGAAATCAGTATAATCCCTGTGTTCCCAGGGATTATCTTGTTTTTGAGGTTGTCACTTCGCAGTAGAGGACAGGAGCACGTGGGACTTGTGAGGGGCAATTTTTAAAGTATTTATTTATCTCTCTGAAGTAAAGATGAACTGTTCTACAGGCCTGAACTCTTCCCAGTGAGAGCTTCAGGAAGGGTGTGCTGGGCACTCTGGTCCAATGCTGAGGTTTTATATTGCCCTGGTGCTGTTTTCTTCCAGTGACAGTCACTATATTTGACTTCAGTCTTTTCCTTACTCTGGAATCAGGTGTGTGTCAGCATTCCTCTCCCTATACAGTTCCATAAAGTCTTTTGCAACCTTCATTTTGATTAGAAGTTTTAATGGCAGTAACAAAAGTTCTTTTCATGAAAGCTCTTGGATAACAGCTTAATTCCCAGAGCACTGACCATAGGCTTCATAGAAGTATTACACATTTTATTCCTGTATATTTTGAATACAAGCTGTATCAGAGATATTAAATGCCATTTTAACCATAGTGGTCTATTAAATTTGTGTTTCTTAGAGTATAAACTATTTTCATAATGGAGTGTGATTGCTTTGTCAATCTGTCTTCAATCTGTGGACACTGCAGGGTGTACTTGCAGCCTCGTGTTCAAGGGTTTATGTGCAACCCCCATTATTGTTTGTTCTTCAATAAGCAGCTTTTAAAGGCTAAAGCTGTGTGTGAGCTGTTAGTTAACAGCTAAAAAAATTGCCAGAGCTGTTGCTGCCCTCCTAGCAGAGAGCTTGTTGTTTGTGAATGCTCAGAGAGATCTTGAATGAGATTATTAACTACTTTGCAATCAGTTTTCCTTCAGTGTTAATTGTGCTGCTAAATCCTAGGATATTGTGTTAAAAATAATTCCAAAGCCAGTGTCACATCACAGACACATTTTTGTGCTTAAAAGAACAGATGTTTAAGTTATGGGTCCATTCTGCATATAAAAAACTCCAAGTTTTGTCATGAAGCCTTTACAACCCAACCAAAGTCCTGCTTAGTGCCTCTAAGTCATTAAAAAAAATTAGGTTGTGGTGTTTTAAAAATGGAAAATAGTCTTGTTCTTCCCCCATAGAAGTGCACACACAGCTCTACCTGTGATGTTTGGTACTTGGACTAAGTATCAGCTCCTTTTGCACACAGACTGTGAAAGTAGCCTGCAAATTATGGAGCAAAAGTGTGGGGCTTGTAAATAAGTAATGCTCATGCACCTTTAAATAAAAATGGTGCTGACTGAGTCATGGACATTCCTGAGCTTGCAACAAGAGGACAGAGCTGGGTTTTTTGCCTTTGAGGTGTTCACAAGTATTCCTCCCTCAGGTAGTGGTGGGTTTGTTGAAGTAAATGCCAATGGTGGTTTTATATCTCAATAAAATGGTGGTACTGGGTTTTAGGTAAGACCTTTCACCCTGCAGAATTCCTAATTGCTTTTCTAAACCCCCATAATTCCTTAATCCTGAAAATGCACCTATATTGACAGAAAATTGTTGTAAGGAGGAAAGGAGGAGACTTAGAGGTAAAGGGAACAGAGGAGTGCTGTGAGTTCTCTGTCCACAGGAACATCTGTGCAATCTTGCATGAAAGGCTGGCTTTGTGGTGTCAGAAATTGAGAGAACTTTTCCCTTTCATGGCACTCATTGAGGGCGGCTTGCAGAGCTTTTATTCTTGTCTGCAGTTCTCACATCAGAAGGAAAGATGACACTCCTTATTGTGCCTCATCTATTTGCAAACAAGTTCTGTAGAGTGCAGGAGATCTCTTTTAGGACCAGGTCTGTACTGCAAAGTTGTGCTGGTGTCACTGATCTGCAGCTGGGGTTGTGAAAAAATAATCTTCCCTCACAGAAATCATGTTGATAAAGTTCTTTCTGGCAAGGATGTTAACCTCTGGTCTTTCCATCCTAGTACTGCTGTGGAAATGAATGGGCATTTACAAACCATTAGCATTCTTTCAAATCAAAATATAATCACATCTTGCTACTTTCAAAGCCCTTCCCTCCCAGCAAATCTCATTAATTATCACAGACAGGTGTTTTCCAACAAAAGCTCCTTCTTGCATTCTCTCTCCTCCAGCCTCTTACTTGAGCTAATGAAGCTCCAGTGATGTCTGTGGAACAATGGAGCAATTTCTGTAACTGCAGGTTGCAGAGCACAAATAAGGGATGATAATTGAGGAGGGGCCAGAGGAGAGGCTGCGGGAGCAAAGTTCCTCTGCCTGTGTAAAGAGATCTCTCATTACTGCTGATTAGGGAGGAAGCATTTAGAGAGACAGAAAGAAAGTAGCTGTGCTAAAAAAAAATAAATATGTTTTTTGATAGTTTATTGATATGCAGATGGTGCTGTAGGAAAAGACCACAGACCTCGTTAGGGTGGCCTTTATATCCTCGAGTTAATGGAGTGTAGGTTTGTATCAATAGAGGGGAACTGGCATCACCTCCACACTGCTCCTGAGGGAAGTCACTTATCCAAAAAGCTCCCTGGCATGGCTTGCAGCTGCATGAATGCTGTTTAGCAGCACTCCCTGCATAAATTGGCAGCACTCCCTGCTTCTCTCTGGATTTAGCCAGGTTTCTTTTCTCTGTGGAGATGTGCTATGGAAATGAAGCCCATGTGCTTCCCCAAATATTTGAATCATATTCATAATTACAGCAAGTCTTCCTTCATGGCTGTTGAAAACAGGTCCAGCCTGCTTAGCTTATGCCTAGACAATAGGAAAGAGGCATTTTTTTAGCAGGTATGGCAAATAAATGATACACAGGTGTTTTGCTGGGCTGGTTGACAAGCAGCCTGCCTTGTTAGTGGTTATGCATTTTCACAATTCATATTGGATTATGCCTGGAAGATTTCTAGTCCCTGTTTCTTCCAAATACATATAGACATTTATATTCTGAACACTGAAAATCAGCAGAATTCAAATACTCTTTTAAGAATATTTCAATTAGTCATCAGCTACTCTGAAACGTCAGAGCAGCTCCCAAGGTTTTCAGTATGGAAACCAGGCTCAGGTGTGACCTCATGTTCAGGAATAAGTAGTTATTTTTCCTTTTTATTTGGCAAAGCAAGAGCTCTTATTTCAGGAAGGAATATAAGTATCTTCCCTGCAAAATACAACAATGAATAAAATTACTTTCAGCCAAGTGTAGATAATTCTGCCCACATGGAGGTCAGAGACCATGAAAATACTGTGCAAAAGGCTCACAAGGAAATATATCCTTTTCTTCCCTCTAGGAAAGGAAGGTGTCACAACAGGCACCTTTTTTATCAGAATGAATGATCGAGTAGTTCCACCTCTCCTGACGAAAAACTGAAGAGAACCACAGCTGGAAACTGGTGCCTTGGGCATGTCGTGGATTTGTCATTTTTAGGTAGACCAGTGAGGTTTTTAAGTTACAGGAAGAGTTATTGCTGATGTAACCTCTCCAGATCCCAGCTGTGTGTGACATGCTCTGGAAAAGACCAGAATGGACAGATGTGCACTCACCACACCCTCAGGGAGCTGGCAGGAGCCTGCTCACCAGAGGTAAGAGAAACTCAGCTGTTTCAGGAGCTGGTTTTTCTGTGACATGTAAATCTGCCTCCTCAGGCAAATCCATAGATGTTTTGCTTCCAGTTGGGTTTTATAATTTCCAACAACGCCTTGTTCACCATAAAATATTCAGCAAGCTTCCTATAAAAATATTTTATTGAAGTTTTCAGAAGGGAGCAGACACAGGGAAAGGTACGAGCAGGCTCAACATTTATCCTGTCAATTCATAGCACATGTACTTCGAGGGGTGTATTTTAACCCATATATTACAGACTGACAGAACATGTCACAAGTCTGAAATATCACATACACAAGACAAGACATCATTTAAAACCTGACTTCAGATGGCAATACTGATCTACTTGACAAATACCACTGAGATACTGTCAGATGGAATTTTCTTTTACTCATAGCAGCAGCCAAAAAGCAGTGTGCTTGCAACAGCAAAATGTAATTGGGAATCACAACATCATAAGGTTTTGGGTACTACTTTACAACATTCGGGTTTCTGTTTGTAAATGTAGTTTTCAGACTTAGGATCTTGAGCTTCCCTGTGCAACACTGTTAAATAGGAGCATTTGCCATGGCAACTAATTACTTATTTGTGTTACTACATCACTGAGCAGTGCCAGCAGTGGAATTAACCTGCTTTTTGGTCATACTGCCTCTGTGCCCAAAGAGGTTGTAGAACAAATGGGCAACTGTGATGAGGCATGAGATGGGAAGCAGAGATAAAACACCCAGGATTTTATGGTAAGATCAAAGCTAGAGCCCTGGTCTCTTGAATCTGGTGCTCTATCTGTGTAATTAGTTGACAGCCCTAGAAATTTTTTTAAAATTAAACAGTAAAATAATTGATGCTTGTGTTGATTTAATCAGCTCAACCCAGGTCTCCAATGAAGTGAGGTATTTTAAAAGAAAGAACGCAAGTGTTCTGAAACTTGAAAAATTTAAGAGGTCTGAAAGGAACATTAAAAAAAAGGAACATAAAAAAACCAACACGAGATTTGCTTCTCTCTGAGCTTGTTATTCCCTAACACAGTGCCAGAAGAGTATCTTTAAGATCCTGCTGAAGAGGTTTGAAAATGTCTTTGGGTGGTCAGGATGGAGTCTGTGGAGAAGCTGGTACTGTGCTGGCACCTTCCACACAGGCACAGGAACCCTTTTCTAGGAGCCTTCCAGGGCTCGTTCCTGCTGTGTGGCTCTGGCAGGAGGGCAGCACTCCCATGGGAGCACTGGGCAGTGTGGGGCAGCACCCAGAGGAAATCAGAGCAGTTCTGAAGCAGGGAGGGGTCAGCAATGCCAACAGCACGCTTCAAGATGCTCAATGCCTCAGAGCTTGGCTGTAAACCCCTTAGAGCAGAGATCTGTCCCTTCTTGGGGTGTGGAAGGGACATCTATTGCACCCCATAAAACAGGGATCCAGATTATGGCTGCAGATGCTGTAACAAAAATGATAAATGAGATGTTTTCCTTCTGAGGTTTGTTCTTTCCTTTCTGGATCATCATCTACGTGCAATAGGTATGAGGAAAAAACGCTCCCATTTATGAGAAAGATCAGGTCTGCCAACAGCTAAGCTGTAGTTTAGAGCAGTAGTTTAAGCCAGATTATTTATTTTTATTAGCTTTTTTTTTTCGGTTTTCAGTTTATTGGAGCAAGATGCTGGTGCTGCTAAGGCTGACTAGGTGGCAGCAGAGCTCTTTTGTGGCACCTGCCACTGGCGGACCCAGATTTCACTACCTGTGGTTAATGTCAATAAACGCCTTTATCCTTCTTTGCAGTGGGATTTTGTTGTTGATGACCTAAAATAATTGAATAGTGGGCTCTTTTCTGCCTTCCTCACCTGCCCCACACCACTGCTCCTGGGCTCTTCCAAGGAAACAAGCTCCAATTCCACACCAATACTGCAGAAGTGAACCAAGGCTTTTCTCATCCTCACACGGGGCTGGCTTCACTTTCAGTAGTTCTGGAGGGCATAGTGAGGCTGAATCTTCAGCTTCTTGGGACACAGGAGTTTAATAAAAGCCCTTCTGAAGCTGGAGTGGCAGAGAGGGTATAGGACAGGGTTGACAGCTGAGTTGATCCACAGCAGCCAAAAAGAAGTCTCATACCAGAACTCAGAGATGCACTGGCCATGGCAGCCAGCACGGATGATCATCAGGAGAGTGTAGGGTGCCCAGCAAATCCCAAAAATGCCCACAATGATTGCCAGTGATTTGGCCACTTTCTTGTCTCTAGAGAGCCTGAAGCGTTGAGTTGTGCTCTGGGACACAACCTTCACCTCTGAGGGCAGAGTGGAGGCTGAATTTTTACAGCTCCTCTTGTTGCAACACTCGGGTTTCCTGGAGCTCTCCGAGCTTGTTGCCAGCAGGTCTTTGGCATCCAGGCTGGCACTAGAGGCTGCTGCTTGAGCTTTGCTCTTAGAGAGGTCGAGGGTTTCAGCTGACTCCTTCTGCTCCCACTTACAGCATTTCAGAGAAAGCTTTGCCTCTCGGCTCCTTTCCATCTCTTCAGTGAAGGACTGGTTGTGCACTTCATGGAAAACATCCAGGCGCATTTTGGTGCGCTTCTGTATGTTCAGGTAAATGCTTAGGTTGAAGAACATCACGCTGATGAAAGGGGTGAAAAACTCCAGCGTGGAGGCTGTCATGAGGAAATACCAGTTGTAGAAGAACTCAGCGTAGCACTCCCCGATGGGGATGATGCTCTGGCCTGATATGTACTCCCAGCTGATAATGGCAGGTCCGTACAGCAGGAATGCCAACACCCACACCATCACCATCTTCAGCACTGCTTGCCTGGTGTTGCCTTGCTGGGCTCTGTAGGCGACCTGCAAGAGGGAAGCCTTTTCTTACACACAGTCCCACACCCCAGCTGGCTGAGGCTCCTCACAAATGGACTATTAGCATTCCTGGTAAAGTTGCTAGGCAATATCCCAGCAGTCCAACAAATTGATATGCCATAGGCAACAGGAGCAATTGCTAGATAAATCACACCCTTACAGGGAAGATAATGAACACTCATTTTGCAGCTCCAAAATATGGGGTCTGCTAAGTGGAAATGCACTGTCTTGGTTGGAGCCTGGCAGCTGTCAGCACCTGCCACTTACCTGAGCTATCTCCAGCTACTCTTTGAAGTCTCCAGGAAAGGGACTTGACAAACTCCAGGGCTAAATGCATATTGTATTTGTAGTTAGGGAACGAGCAAACGGCAGCGGGTCAGATCTGCCTGTGAACTGCTCGTTAGCTCCTGCAGAAGGCCGAGCATTCTGATCTCCCACACACTGAGACCTCGCCACATTCCCTGCCAAAGCCGGCAGCGCAATCTATGCCTGGCTAGCCAGGGACGAGCTGCGAGTCTGACTGCAAATCACTTCTTTGTCCTGGGGATAATAAGCTCTTGTAAGTTAGTTAAAAGTCTGCTTACCTGGCTGGCTTGCTTGTACACTACTATCCTGTCACCTGGGAACACCTGCACAATGGGGACTGAGCCTTAAGCGATTTAATTATGCCAGGAATACTAATCTGAAACCACAGCTGAATTACGCATTTATGGACGAATATTGCCTTGCAGGCGGAAAGATTCATAATTTCTGGAGGATTCAAAGAACTTTCAATTGCAGAGAATCTGGAGAATAATGCAGGAGGAGAGCTATGTCCCTCTCAGCTGCCGTGACACGACTCACCGCTCTTGTCACCGAGAGGAATCTGTCATAGCTAATTAGCACGATGTTGAAGACCGAGGAGGTGCACAGCAGGTAATCAACCACCAGCCAGAGTTTGCAGAGGCTTCTCCCGAAAATCCATCTCCCCGTCAGCACATAGGGCACGTACAGCGGGATGCAGAAGGCGCCTGCAAGCGGAGGGTCCGTTCCGGTGAGGCTCGGTGGCTGCACCAGGGGACGCGCCCGGACGGAGGGAGCGGCCGGGGGACAGCGGGAGGGGACCGGGGACAACGGGAGGGGACCGGGG
>VZTT01037313.1:4899-18112 GCA_013400855.1 Buphagus erythrorhynchus | reverse complement strand
CCTCCCCGCCCCGCCCGCTCCCGCCTCCCGCTCCGGCCCCCGGCGCCCTCGCGTACCCCCAAACTCCCCAGAGCATCCCTAAATCCGCCCAAGCACGTCCGCATCCCATGAGAGCATCCCTGAGTATCGGCACATTCCCGTGTACCCTCGCAGATCGGGAGCATCTTTGTACTACGTCAGAATATCCCTTCATTCCTCCGGAGCATCCCTGAGAGTCCACACATTCCGCTCTCAAGCTGGTAGCATCTTTGCATTACCCCAGAGCATCCCTGAATCCTCCCCAGAGCATCTTCTCCCATTTCCCTTCCCTTCTCAACCCTGGAGCATCACTGCGTTGCCTCAAAGTATCCTTGCCACCCCCTAGAACATCTCTACATTCCTCTTTCCCCTCTCAACGCAGAAGCATCCTTGTGTTCTCCCAGAGCATCCTTGCACGCTGCACAGCAACATTCCTGCACCCCTCCAAAGCATCTGCCATGAGTTTATTGCTCCTGCCGTGGGGTCTCTGTCTTAATGAACAGAAGTGAAGTCAGAACTTCATTTGCCTTTTAATCGGCCAGGAGAGTTCCCTGGGCAGGTGGAATATAGAGAGTGATGATCTTTCCTCTGCTCCTCAGGGCAGCAGGAGGACGAGGTAAAGCTGCCAGGGTGCAGGCAATTCTTGGTCTGCAAACCAAGGAGTCCTTGGGGCCCCCAGCCCCAGCTCCAGGGAGGTGAATAACTCTTCCTTCTTCCACCACTTGTTCACTCTTCAGAGCTAAAGAGAATAACTTTTTTTCTGAGGACTTCTTTCAGCTGGTGATTCTGCAGGATGAAGTTACCTACCACTGTACAACCCCTGTGCACGGTGCCTGCTCCAGGTGGCAGGAGAGGAAACATCCTCGCAGGTATTGTCACAGGGGCAGGATCAGTTCTGCTATCACCACCTCTGGAGAACAGCACAGGGATGTGCAGAGCAGCTGCAAAACAGAGAAGGGCACTGGCTGGAGACCCTGACCAAGCGCCCTTCTATCCGGGGAATTCTGATAAGTTGTGAGGATCAGAGAGAACATAAGCAAAGCAAGAAAACTGTGCAAACCCAGGAACAAGCCTGTAGTTAAGGCCCAGGGGGTTTGCCACCTTCTGATTGCTCCAAAAGCTATTTTCACCTCAGGAACTACTACATCCTCACAGAATTCCTCTTCAAGCACACTGCCACAGCCAGTGTCCTGAGAGCGGCGGCTGATCCCGCTGGGAAGGCGCTGACAGGGCTCTCTGGAACTGCAGTAAATCTTTCACAGTCGGCAGAGCCCAGCGCTCCGAGCGCTTCTCACGCTCCCGCAGGAGGGGTGGCCCTTGTGGCACCCACCAAAGGGTGGCCTCAGCAAGGACCAGCCTCAGCCTGTCCCTGAACGTGCTCAGCACTGCGACAACGTGCTGGCTCCGTGCTCAGAGCCGGGCTCGCGTGTCCCTTCCTCGGGGACACGAGTGTCCCCAAGCCCGCCCGCTCCGTGGATGGCTCCGGCTCCGCTGCTGCCGCATCCCGACAGAGGATGTCACTGTGGGCTCGCTGAGGATGCTGCGGGCGACAAACGCCCGGGCAGTGGGAAACAGGCTCGAGGTTCCGCGCTGCTTTCAGGGTGCCTGACCACCCACCTGGCCGGGCTGGCATTTCACCACAGCCCAGCTGGGCAGCCGCAGCACGGCCGCGGCAGAGAGGACATTAATTTTATCTAATCGCCACCGATGCGATGGAGAAACAGTTTTTTTATTTTTTGACGCCCGTGGTGTTTAATGAACCTATGAACCACTTTCACTGTGCGGCTCTTTGTGATCTGGTGTTATTTGTACTCTCCAGCTAATCACTCAAGCATTAGTATTCATTGAAATGTTTACAAATTCCAAACGATGGGGTGTGTGCTGCGCAGCTCCTATCCCTGGGAGCAGTTTGCTGTTTGTTAGCTGTCATCCATTATTCAGAATTTTCACCATCCGGATAGAAAGCAAAGCTCCTACTTTGTACCTAAGATAAATTATAAAGTGATACCATGCAATGTGGACAATCACAGTTATTGTTTATCCAGAGTAAATTGCCAGGATTGTTAAATAAATAAGAAGTGATAGAGCTCAGATTACAGGTTTCCTGATCCTGATGTTTCTCTCTTGCTTCAGCAGACAGGACAAATGCATTTCTAATGTATTTCAGGAAACGTGCCATCTTGGTAATAAAGGAAATCACACAACCTGTAGTTAAAGCAGATCACACTCAGACATGCAAGCAGATGGTCTGACAGCTCACGTTTGGACCTGCCTTACACAGTACATATGCCACGTGTAGATATCCCATATGCTCATAAGGGCTTGTATAAATTCATATAGGGTGCTCTGATCACCCTGCATCAGGCCATGGGGTGCTCTCCTGGGCAGGGAGATCTCCTGATCACTGCTCAATCCTTGTGGATCTGTACAGTGGAACCTTTCTGGATGGTCAGAGCTGTAGCTCAGCTCCAAGCTCTCCTGAGCCTCATTTCTGTTTATTCTGAAGTTGTGCCTGAGAAGCAGGAGCTGGGGGTGGCAGATCACAGGATGGTTCAGGCTGGAAAGGACCTCTGGAGATTTTCCAGGCCAACTCCTCTGCTGAAGCAGGGTTGGACACAGCAGGTTGTCCAGGGCTTTGTCTGGTTGGGGTTTGAATATCTCCAGGAATGAAGACTCCATAACCCCTCCAGACAACCTGCTCCAGCTGCCCTCCAGACTGCCCTCACAGTCAAAAAGTCTCCTCTTGTCTGCAACATCTTGCCCACAGATAGCTCTCTATAAACCTAGAACTAGGAGGATATGCACAAGCTGCAGTTTTTCCATTATTTACTTCTGTCCCATGGAGCCAGTTTGTCTCTGAAACAAACTTTAAAGGAAGAGATTATTAAAAAACCTCTTTATGTTCATGTCTTTACTGATGAGGGTTGAAAGTCCTCTGGCATTCACACAAGTATCTGTCACTATGAAACCCATCCCTTTGTTTGATTTCCTTTTCTTCTGTCTTTCATCGTGGGACATGTTTATTCTGTTTGGAAAATTCCCTTTTTTGAGATCCTCTCACAAGTTACCAGCACACATGGGTGTAGAGAAGGGCAGTGTGGCAGAGAAAAGAGATTCCAGAGTGGCTGAGGGCAAAATCTTCAAGGAGCCCTTGAGCTCCTGCTTTGCCAGACCCCCAAGATACAGCACAAACTCTCAGTATAAATATTTCACATGTACCACCAATGAGTAGGACATAGAAAATGCCAGGAGAACATTTCTCATTCTGGAGATGCCTTTGCAGTGAAATGCTTCTCTTTGATATATATTTCTCTTGAAAACAAACCCAACAACAACTTGTCTGTCAAAACTTGGGGAGCTATTAGGACTGAAAACCAGCAGAGCAATCCAAACCTGGTTGGGACTTGATGAAACTGGTCACTGGATGTGCTTCATCCAGCCCAGCCAGGTGTCAGAACAGCTTCTGCTGGTGGCAGAAGGTCTCTTCCTTACCATACTGCAAGGGACATAACTGAGCGAGTTTGATGCCAAACAAAGACAATGATGACTGGAACAATCCTTGAAAATGCTAAGAAATAACCTGTGAGCCAGATTTCAGAAAGATGGGAAGAGCTAATGCCTCCACTCCCAAAGCAACACCTGCTGAGATCTGCAAATGGCCACAAAGCCACCATGTCCCTGAGAAGGATCACAAATTCTGGAGGGGGATTGTCCCCATCTGGGCACAGTGTGTGTCCACCTGCATTCAAAACATGTCCTGTACCTTTTCACTTCTTTCTTTTCCTTCCTTCTTTCCTCTCCTTCTTTTGTTCTTTCTCTCCATTCCCAGCTGTCACCTGCAAATGCAAACTCCCAAAGTGTTAAAAAATGCATCCTTTAGTACAGGGAGACTTTTCCTAGTTGGACCTGTCTCAAACTGCCGTGACTGCTTTTGGTTTCTTGGGAACGAGCTCCTTAAAATTACAAATCACCTTGTCACCACAAAAAGTCACATTTCTCTCCTTGTTCAATCCAATAGCACTTTTGTGAGCAGGGGAGTGCTGCGTTTAACGACTCTGGGGGACAAAAACACCGCAGAGCAGGATGAGTAATGCCATTAGTAATGAAGTTACTGTCTGATCAGAGTTAACACCTGATTCTTGTCAAGGCCAGTTCAGTATTGTATTTTGAAATGAAATTTTCAGAGCACAGTGGGGAATGAAACCAGAAGTCATCCTACATCTGTCAGCTTGGACTGAGTTGGCAGCTGCTGTTCAGACTGATAGATGTTTTCAGAGAGAGACAGCAGGATCTAAATATGAGGATGTGAAATCCGTGTGCAGCTGCTACCAACCATGCTGGAAGCATTTTGCCACATGGAGGAGTGAATGTTAAGGCTCTGTTGAAAAAGTATCTGTTAAATTTGGTACTCCATCAGGGGATGGCTCAAGAGGCAAGGCTGGCCTTTGTTTCTAATACCCTCAATGGCAGCGAGCGGTGTGGGCTAGGAGTGACAAAAGGAGATTTGGGAAGGACTAAAACATTTCTAATCAAAGCCAATTCTGTTCTCAGGCAGATGGAAAACAGAGCAGCTGTAGAGAAATGAGCTGGGTTTCTCTGGGCTGTGGTTCAAGCTGTGGCTCAGTGGGCTCCTTTGCATTCCATCAGACTTCATAAAACTTCAGGTCACTAAGCAATTAGAGGGGAGAGTTTAAGCCCATTTGTGGAGCCCATGGATATCTCCAGAGCTACCACCAGGTTCTTGTGAGGAGACCTACAAATGTCAGCTCGCTCGCTTCCTGCAGGAGCTCATTGGTAACCTTATGTAATATTTAACAGACTTCTTGAGCTAATTAAGTATATTACTTTATATAGTAACTACCATATCTCTAATATATATCAAAATTTAATTCAGTTTAATTCATTATTGCCTCTCAACGTGGGCCCAATTCTCTTTTCCCTTACAAAGATGCAAATCCATTAATTCTTGGTGTGCATCAGGGAGGATGGTGGAGCCCTGGCTTTGCCAGATCCCTTCCAAACACAGACAACTTTGCTCTTGTCTCTGCCCAACTTACCTGAACCAAAAGAGTTTCTTCTGAGTCATGCCAGGGCAGTTGAGAGCAGAAGCTGTCCCCAGAGGTTCCCATCAGCTTTCTTTCAAGCTGGAGGGTCCTTCAGGCACAATATTTGAGGGATTTTTCTGTAAGCCAAAGCTTGTATTTTCTGTATGACACTTCTTCCCCAAGCATATGTGGTTGTATAAGCAACATTGAACAGAGGAAAACACACTTCTCTGGAGAGTAGAGAGCAGACAAATCTCTGTGTCTGAGATTAGGAGAATCAGCAGCCTAGCTAACTTGTTTATTTGGCCTTCTGTGATAATGAAAACTGGTGCCTCAGGTGTTGGGCAGTGTCTAGCCAAGAGGGTCTGAAGCTTGTTATTCTCTCCCTCTCAAATGGCTCCTGTGAAATGATGCAGCAGCATCTGCCCAGGCCCTTTGGGCAGCACTCCTTCACCAAGACACCATCTCTGTTATCTCTCTGGAGATGCTGCCATTTCAGGCAGGAATTTTAAGTGTTTGTTTCTCTAAAAGCCCTCTCAAGGTTTAAGGTCCAACACTTAAGCATCAGTTATCAAGTACATTTTCT
This sequence comes from Buphagus erythrorhynchus, assembly GCA_013400855.1. Lineage (NCBI taxonomy): Eukaryota > Metazoa > Chordata > Aves > Passeriformes > Sturnidae > Buphagus > Buphagus erythrorhynchus. Next base: position 12,463 of record VZTT01037313.1, on the reverse strand, counting down.
ACAGAGAAAGGTGCCCTTGTCTCACCCCTGTCAGCCACTGTGGCCACTTATCCATTTTTGAAGGGGTTGGGTTCTGTTCAGCTCCCTGGTTATGAATTTGCTGCCAGAGGGATGCTGCTCCCCCTGCCTGCCCACTGCCTTCCAAAGCCTGATCCACAGTCTCCAGATCACTCTAATTTAGAAAAACCTTCATCTGTACAAGAATTTTCCCTGACTCCTGGCTTTTCTCATAAAAAACCTTGTCTCAACCCCATCTCTGTCTGCTTGAGACAATGCCAAGCCTGCCCTTAGATCTGTGTAACAAAGGCAGATGGAGAATGTATTTCCTATTGAGCTGTGGTGTGCCTAATGTATTCCCTTCTATTAATGATTGCTCTGGGTCCTGATCTCCAATTCATCATCTTTTCATTCTTTTGATGTTCACTATAAGGCAGCAGAGACTAACAGAGTATGTCAGGCATCCAACTACAAAGGCATGGGGAAGAAGAGGAGTGAAAAGGGACACAATGACAGGAGGAAGATGAAGCTTTTAGGAAGATCAGCTCACTGCAGGCAAAGCTGCCACAATGCTCAGGATGTTTCTGCCTGTACTGTAATCTACTCTCTTCCTCTTCCAAGCCCAAATCCATGTTGCTGAAGCTAGTCTGACCCCTAGAAAAATCATTTGGAATCAGATTTGTGCCAAGATAGTACAAGGAAAAGGAAATGGATCCCTCCTGGGTCTGGAGAGCTGAGACCTCCAGCAGGTCTGGCTTGCAGCAAACAGGGTTTTAGCAAATAAATCCATCTCATCAGCCACCCTGGGCTTTGCTGAGGCTTCTGGCCTGAAGAGAGGGAGTTTGTTGTGGTTATAAGTAACAGGATTCTCCTTTTCCTGACTGTGATGATGAGAGGGCTCTTCTTGTGAAAGCTGTCTTAGGGGACTCCAAAAGCTACAGAGCTGCCATTGGATGTCATAGCTGCTGTGATTTGAGTTCAGACCATCCTGGAACAAAAAAAAGGGAAAAAGTAGAACTGAGAGTCCTTCCCTCTTCAATGAGTAATCATGTCCTGCTGGTTCTGACCTCTGCCTAACCAGAGTGCAGTCGTGCTGGAAGGAGAAGTTGAGGACCAGGATCATTATTCACTTTCAGTGTAATTTAAGGGACTGAATAACACGGGAGCTGTAGCAAAACAAGATGTGCAGGAGCTAGGCCATCCTTCTGAAGGGTGTGTGCTGTCATCCCCCTGGCTGTTCTCTGCCTCAGCACAGCAGGATCACTGGTCAGATCCAACACCTCCAGAGGGTGATGGTCAATCAGTGAATTTCCTGCATGGTGTAGGCCCAGAGAGTAGAGAAGCAAGAATCTGGGGGATGCAGAAACCAGACCTTCTTTTAGGCTGCATGAAAAACTGTACCTGCTTATCCCAAAACCAGTGGCCACAGAAACTCCTCTTACCCTTTTGTTTCACACACTCACATGGAGGCTGAGGAACATCACTCTAGCAGGGCAGGGGAAGCATGAAATCACTCCTATATCTCTCTTTCCTTTCTTTCACAGGACCTACAAGACACTGTGAAGCTTGAAAATTAATTTCAACCACACAAAAATCCCTGTCTTAAAAATTTTGCAGGCATTAAAATTTTGCAGTATTAAAATTTTGCAGGCAGTATTATCTGACAAAGGTTGGGTTGGTGCTTGGTGGGAGGAGGATTCCTCAGTAACTTGCTTGGAAAAAGAGAAGAGCAGCAAAAATAGGAATGAGATGCAGACCTGAGCATGGGGTGAGGATGCCAAGAGTTCCAGTCCCAGAGCCCAGGGGTATCTCTGGTCACTACAAAGAGGGAACTTTACTGCTTTCCAACCAGATGTTGAAGGAGACAAAAAGCAGTGATGCCCTGTGAGCAGAGAGGCTCTCCCTGGAGCTGCCACTGGAGCTGCAGCTGGAAAAGCAGAGCCAGGACAACTGGGAATAGAGGAGGAGGCCAAACTGGAGCCAGGTACCAGCAGCATCTTCCTGGTGGCTAAAAGTTTCAGCAGTAAGGAAGGAACTGGGATATTCACCTTCCCCCCAGGGACCCAGGTCCCACCACACTGCCACCCCCCCCAGGGTGCAATTTCTCTTTTAATCTCCACTTGCTCTGCTCTGCTTTAATCTGTGAGTGAGGTGCTTTGTGGGAAAGGCACTGCCTGTCATTTCAGGTGCTGTTCCCTCTCTCCTTGCTTTATGCTGTCCATCAGCATTGTCTGACAGCACGACATGGTTCATTAAAAAAGGGAGGGATCAGGTGCAAGATGAATTTTCCAAAAGATTTTGCAAACGACCGTGTGTAGAGGCACAGAACAGCTTTCTGGAACAGAGTTAATAATTCCAGCTGTTAATAATGCACCACTCACAGCTGATGCTGCTCCCAGCACCCACAGCCAGGCTGTGCAGATCCCACTTGTTTGCAGGCAGGTTGGGAAGGGGAGAGAAGTGATTCTGAATAATATTTCATGTGACATTTGGCATTTAAGAATATTACAGCATTGTTTTAAAACACTTCACGATTTCTAAGCAATCCTGCCAGAGGATGCATGCATAAAAATGTGCTTATTTGTTTCTATAGGTTGACTTTGCACATGTGATCTCCTCAGCTGGTCACGGCACTTTTTTGGGCATTGGGACACACCACAGACTTCCCCAAATTAGTTGTGCAAAGTGTACAGTGTTTTGAAAAACAGTTCCTAAAAAAATACTTGGTATTGAGCAAGAAAGGTAAGTGATTAGGAAAGCACATGAGTTGCTATTTACAGCAGCTGGATTTCAAAAAGTTTTAGCAAGTTACAAGCCCTCTTGAAAGCAAGAAGGAAGTATTCCACAATATTCCTTCAATTCAATTATCATGATTAAGTTGGGGTTTTTTAATGACACGACTTTTAGCAGCTCAGACCACCTGAAGTGGATCTCCTGCTCACTACCCTGGCCAGCAGGGCTGCAGAAACATGGCAAGAAGGGATGATCAGGGCTTATGGAGCTTCAGGGATGTGCTTCAAAGAGCTTTTTTATTACTCTGCTCATCGTCTTCAGAGCTCTGGTTGCTGTGCCAGGCTCTCAGCAAGTGTGGAACGGTGCGGAAAAAAAACAAAACAAAGACAAGGAAGAGGGAAGATTGTGTCTGTAATTGCTCACCTGTAATTATCTGCCACTGTGCATTCTGTTTCTGCTTCTCATTAGCATAGAACCAGGAGAGTATTTAATTGGAACACGGCTCTGTCCATGGCATTAGCTGCAAGCAGAGCAGATCAGCTCAGCCTTGTGGGGCTGAGGGAGTGATGAACTGCTCTGATGGAGATCAGGGGGGCAGCAGGGCACAGCTGCTGGATCAAGAGGCAGAATACAAATCACAGGGTGCTGGGCACCAGTCTGGGATTATACAACGCTGCCATGAGCAGCCTGTTCTCTCTTCTTTCCACTGATCACTTGGTGGTGGCAGAGTCCCACATCCCAGCTAGCATCCCAACATGTTTTGCAGTGTGAGGCTGATTTTCCAAAGCATCCACGGCTGTCTGTGGGGACAGGGAGCTGGATTTGGGATTGCACACTCCTGGCTGTGCCTCATTATCCTGTCCTGTGCATGGTCATTGCACAGTGGCACTGAAATTCAGCCCTGGGGTTGCACAATGGCAGCAGCTGCATGGAGAGGAGAGGAAGGAACAGAGTTGTGCTCTTGGGAGTTGTGTGAGGGGGAGTGAGGCTGAAGAATGCACTGAAATCAAGGCATGACTTGCAGCAAAGAGGCTCTGCAGCAGTGAAATGGCCACAACTCATTTTGTTGATGCTCATGATGGGGGCTGACATGAATTTGAGCTGCTCTACGTGGAGCAGCCAGAAGTGGAGGGAGAACTACCCAGACTTTATCTGCATCTGGCCTCCAGCACAGGGGGAGATGCTAAAGCTGTCCCTTCCTCAGTCCCTGCTCCTGTCACCTGTCTGGAGGCTCAGCCCAGGTCCCATACAGCCAGGTGCAGGCTGCCCTGTGCACAGGTTGTAGGTGAGTGTAGTGTGAGCCTGCAGAGCTGGCTCCCTGCTGTGGCCACACACACAAGTACCAGGGAATTTCAGAGCTCTCTGACAGCACTTTTGTGCCACGAAGTGAGGGGTGAGGTTTCAAACCAATGCTCTCTGCTCTCAGCTGCCCTCTTCCCTGCAGGAGAAGGAGTTTTTCAGTGACCTGGCTGGATCTGTGCTCACGAGCTGATCTGACCAGTGAGGAGGATAAAATCGACACTCTTACTTTGGTGTGTTAGCCTGAACATCCAAGTCACCACACAGCTCTGCAGCCACCTCATCTCCTGCTCCCACTCCCACAGCCTCTGTGCTGGTGCCCTGAAACACTGCCACGAGCATTAGACATAACAGCAGGCTTAATTAAAGGGTGGCAGCCTGCCAGCATCCAAGAGGCAGAGCTGAGCTGGCTGCACTGCTTTCAAAGGGGTATTAAAAAATACAACAATACACTGGGAAATAGCAGGGCAAGCCTTGTCACCCTGGTGTTGCTGTAGGTCAAGCATCTGTTTTGCCTCAGGTCCATCCCCTGGGGAGAGGATTTGAGCAGGGGCTCTGTGTCCCTGACCCTGTGGCTGACCCTGCTCCCAGGATGCTCCCAGGGGTGCACAGTGTGATGTTGAGTCCCATCTCCCTCCTGCCCTACTGGAGAGGGAGATGGAAAAGTGGGATCCCACCCCATTCCTGCAGGCTGGGGTGGAGCTCAGGAATTTATTCCCATCTGTGACAAAATGAGATGACACAATATATTTCCGTGGTTATCAGGGATCTAAACATCTCCCCAGAGACCCCAGCAGGAGTGAGGGATGGTGACCACCTGAGCTGTGTGCCAGCCCTGCTGTGGAGCTGCTATGGCATCTGCCCCTCCATCTGATGGTCTCAGCGCAGTCTTGAGGCTGGAGGATCCCCATGGGTGGATACTGACAGTCCCTCCTCGAAGGAAAAAAGCACTTTTGTGTCTGGAACCAAGTGCCAGCAGCTGCACAAAAGCAGGACAAGGATGGGCCCACTGTGGGAGGAGAAAGGTAAAGTCCTTGGGCACCACTCTGCAGCAGGCAGATCCCTGAGGCACATGTGCTTCTCAGCTCGAGGCAGATAACAGACAATACCCTGATTATTGGAATGCATTTAGCACTGTGCAATGCCTGGTTAAAGAATAGCTCTTCCAACAAAAAAAAGAAAAGACCAGAGAAAAAGAAATCAGCCTTTAGCTTCTGAGTCCTCGCTTTGCTTCACCCTCAGGATTTGGTCTGCTGTGTGTCCAGCATAATTATTAAGGAAATTCTGATGGAAGAATTTTATTTACCCAGCCTCAAAAAGGAAGAAAGGAATCCTTAATAGTGGATTAGATCAAAAAACCCATAATTCATTTTTCAATAAGAGCTTTAGATGTAAGATCAATGGCTCGGGGCTGATTGATAGGAGCTGTTTGCAAAAACCTTAGATCTAATTGTACCCAGGCAATCACACAGACTTTTTCTTTGACCAGTACTAGACACCATCCCTCTTGTGCAGAGGGGGGAAGGGACTAGAAAATAGCAATACATTTCATTGGAGAGTTGCTCAGCAACTGCCCCATATTATTTTGAGTTATCTTTGAGCACAGCCTCTTTCCTCTTTGATCTTCATGTAATTTTTGCTGCTGTTACCTCTCAAAAAGACAATGTTTTAAAAGAATTGCATCTCCATTTGCCAAAAATATTTGCAATATTTTTATTTTTTTAAATATTTTTTCTCTCAAGCACAACCAAAGCCTGATGACACCAGAGAAAGCAGTGCATTACTTTGCAGCACAGAGGAAATTTAATGTCCACCTACTCTGCCAGAGCCTTTCATAGGGCACTGGGAGACAGAGATTTAGCATCTTTTTCTGTACATGGTCCAAAGATCATATTCAGAGGCAAAATTACTGTGCTCAACTCTTGCCACCAAGCAGCCACTCAGCTGGGTTTGGGCAGGCAAGGTGGTGTTAGAGCTCCCATTTTGGCAGCCTTTGATGAAGAAATGGCAGTAGGATGATTTATCAAGGGAGGAGAGTGCCAGGGCTGGGATTTCTCACCAGGCTGTGATTCCAGACAGAGCTTGGCATGGAGAACATCACTCTACAGTCCTGGTTTGGAAGGAGCACCACATCTCATCCACCAGTTATTACGAGCCCTGCTGATAAATGCCTTTATGTGACAGAAAAAGTGATGAAACCCTGAGCTGCTCAGCCTGAACCAGAGCTGCCTCCATGCTCTGGATGACACAGATCCCTCGTGGAGCCAAGCAAAAAGGAACTTCTGATTATTGAGGTGCATCTGATTCTTTTCTCTCTCTCATTCATTTTCTGCTATTACCACACACAGAGGGAAAGAGTTTTGCACTGCTTTGGTCTCTCTTTGGTACCACACAAAGAAGAAAAGCAACAAGTAAAACACCAAGTCCATGAAATAGATTAGAAAAGAAACCCTTAAGAAACATAGTGAAGAAAATACCCCAAGATTTTCAATGGCACTTGCAAATACGAGTCAGGAGCATCTTCTGTGAAACTGCTGCCAGGTACATGGACTAAGGATGGAATGATTCCAGCACAGCCCCTGCTCAGGGAGAACACACAGCACTCCTGAGGCAGGTTAGAGCCCAGCCAGAGGATGTTCCCAGAGGAACAACCAATTCCATCACTTCTCTGCCTCAGAGTAATCCTGTTAGGCAATCCCTCACCCAGCCAGAGCACGGGGATTTCTTCTTGCACTCCTTCCCTCAAAAGCAGCTTGTTTGCTTTGCTGGTTTCAGGTTTGACCCTCTGAACGACAGAAAAGCAAAACCCTGAAACTTTGCATGCAAATTAACCCCTGAGGCAGCAGAAAGGAGCAAATTTCTACATCTAGTAAAAATCTCAGCTGCAATGGTCTAAAAATAGACTTTTCTTGCCTCAGGAATTCTAGCCTTGCCTTGTGAGTCGTGGTGCTGCAGATTATTGCATTCATAATTTAAATGTTGGATGGGTATACAATTACTGGTGTGGGAGTTGTTCAATTTCTGGTAAGTACATTTACATTAAATAGCGGCTGCGCACACAAAAGGTAGGAAAAAATCCTTCCACTTCTGTTTGCCTGAAGCAGTGAGAGCATGTGAAGCCTCACAAGGCTGCTCTTGTGAACAGATAATGCCTTTTTTCCTACTAAAAACCTGATAAAGTTCACTCTGGCTGAAAGGGCACTTGTGTCTCCTCTCTTGGCATAGGGCTGCTCCAGACTCATCCCTCTCCAGGCCAGAAGAACTCCCAGGGCTGATCTGAGCACTGCCCATGATGGGTGATGCTTTGAAGCTAAAAAATTATTGATTCAGTGTAGATGTTAGGGAAAAGAATTACAATGAGCGTGGTAAAATACCAGAACAAGTTGTCCAGGGATGTGATGGATGTCCCATCCCTAGAAGTGTTCAAGGTGAGGTTGGACAGGGCTCTGAGCAACCTGGTCTGCTTGAAGGTGCCCCTGCTCATTGCAGGGGGAATGGAACTAAACTTCTGACCCAAACTATCCAATAATTCTAT